>CAIGQQ010028362.1:68260-85960 GCA_903798035.1 Danio albolineatus | reverse complement strand
GTGGAACAATAACGTTTAGCATTGCACTGACTACAACTGGCCAACAAACTAGTCTAAAAATGACTTTTGCTGCTTCAGAAATGGATTACAGCATGCTGATGATATGCAAACATTTGAGTGTAAAGTTCGTCAGTATTGACCATATTCTTCACGTACCAGCAGGTGCCGCCATTGGAATCTTTTTGCTTTAGACTTTTTTTAAAGAATTAATTTTTAGATCCTAACAGTGTTATGCTGCTTAGACATGGGACGATAACAGTTTTCAAGGTATACCGTGGTTTGGTAAAGTCAAGGTTTTAAAACCGCCAAAATTTTCTGCTGTACCGTCCCTATGGTATATGTAAGGGGTTTTTTACGTTTTAAGTTTTTGTAGGACAGCAGTATCTCCAGCGGAAAAGATATCCAAAGATGCTGTTTTAAATAGTAAAGAAATCTATGTTTTTGAAACAAAACGACAGCAGAAGTCAATGATTCATTTGAATGATTAAGCATGATATGTTTACTGCTACAAACTTTTCCAGCATATGTTTTAAACAGCGGATGCCCTTCCAGCTGTAACCCAGTACTGGGAAACATTTGCATAAGTTATATACAATAATCCAAATACTAATATAAGTGTGAATTATGCGTACTTGCTATGAACATGCAGGATTTGTCTCAGTCGTGTCTTCCAAGCAAGTTACAAATGTTTAAATCCAGTGAAAGATACACATGAGGGAACAAAACACGAGTAATCTAGAGTGAGTACATTTGATCATTTGCATTTAAAGCCACAGGCACAAAAAGAGCTTGGTTTTCCTCTGACCCCCAAAATTAAATAATCTGCAAGGTATATGATCTGATTTTGAGCTGAAACCTCAGACACATTCTGGGAACACCAAAGACTTATTTTACATCTAGTGAAAAAGGTTCATAATAGGATCCCTTTAAAGCAGGGGTGACCAACCCTGCTCCTGGAGATCGACCGTCCTGCAGATTTCAGTTGCAACCCATATCAAACACACCTGCCTGTAATTATCTAGTGCTGTTCGGATCCTAATTAATTTGTTCAGGTGTGTTTGATCAGGGTAGGAGCTGAACTCAGCAGGAAGGTCGATCTCCAGGAGCAGGGTTGAGCATCCCTGCTTTAAAGCAAAGGTCTGAAACTCAATTCCTGGAGCACCGCAGTTCTGCATAATTTAGCTTCAACCACCTCCAACTTACCCCTGCTTAATAGTCTCTAGTACTCTTAAAGACATTGATTAGTTTGATCAGCTGTGTTTGATTAGGGTTGGAGCAAAACTGTGCAGAGCAGCGGCCCTCCAGGAATCCAGTTTGAGACCTGTGATTTAAAGGGATTGTTCACACAGAAATGAAAATAGCCTCACTGTAGCATTCCCAGCTGAAGAGATGCACTTTACTCTCAGGGACTGATGTTTATAAAGTGTTTAATCTTAAAATAAATTATCATAAGAGCTGAATAAAAGAAACAAACAAACAATACTCATTACACATATCCTTGAAATTGTGTTGAACAAATGCTCATAAGCCAATAAACTGATAAATACACATTTACAGTCTCACTGTACAGGCATGAAATATAAACCTGCCTAGCTGTATAGTGTCTAAATAAGTATAAATAATTTGAATTGTTTTAAGAGCACTAACAATGACAATATTTAATGCAGATAAAGTATTTATGACTATGAATTACAACAATGTCTTATTAGACTGCAACATAAACAGCTGTAACAATGAATTAATTTGAGTACAATTGGTGATCTTATTTTCAGAGAGATATATCCAAAACACATGAAATGGCCAAAATAAAGACCCCAATGGCCGTTAATGTCCTATTTGTAGTGCAAGTTATCAGAAAATATAAGTAACAATAAATATCATGCCTTTTGTACAAAACTAACAAATAATATGGATATCACTGATATTCAAAATCCTTATATATGTGCTAACAACAATTAAACATAACCAAAAGACGGTCAGCACTAATCAGAGACTTCAATGTTTACACTCAGCCCTGTTTCTAGATAACAGCACCCTCTACTGGATGGAGGTAGAAGTGTCAGTGATTGAACATTTTAAAGGTCATCTACACTCACCATTTACTCTCCCTCGTGTGGTTTTAAACCTTTATGAGTTTCTTGATTCTGTTGAACACAAAAGAAGATATTTCGAAAAAAATGCTGGCTTTCTGTGTGTTCCAGAAGAAAGGAAATTTTTAAAACCACGACGGAGAGTAAATGGTAAGGTCATTTTCATTTTTTGGTGAAAACATTCATTTCATGCTTGTCACTTTGTGCCTTCATACTAAAGTTAACTTTTTTTTTCTTTTTAAGACCTGATGGTGCTGAAAGAAGAGACTCATGAACTGAATGAAATGGAAGAGAAACAGCAGTTTGAGAATCACCAAGAAATAACGACTGATGAAAAACCCACACTGACTACAAAGACTCGCAGAAGACCTCGGAAATCCAAATCTAGGTGTAATTTCAGCAGTAAACAGTGTAAAAAGAGTTTCAGTCAAAAGCCAAACCTTGATGTTTACATGAGAGTTCACACAGGGGAGAAACCTTACACCTGCGAACAGTGTGGAAAGAGTTTTGGTCGTATACAAAGCTTTAAAACCCACATGAGAACTCACATTGGAGAGAGCCCGTACACATGCCAGCAGTGTGGAAAAAGCTTCTATCATGCAGGAAACTTTGCAATTCACATGAGAATTCACACTGGGGAGAGGCCGTACACATGCCAACAGTGTGGGAAAAGCTTCTATACTAAAGGAAACTTGGCAGTTCACATGAGAATTCACACTGGGGAGAAGCCTTACTCTTGCCCTCAGTGTGGAAAGAGTTTTAAGCAAAATAGCAACCTTGAAGCCCACATGAGAACTCACACTGGAGAGAGAAGTTTTACTTGCACACAGTGTGGGAAAAGTTTTGCTCAAAAACAAGACCTTGACATCCACATGAGGATTCACACTGGAGAGAAACCTTACACATGCACTGAGTGTGTTAAAAGTTTCAGATGTAAAAGAACACTCCAACACCACATAATAAGTCACACAGGAGAGAAGCTGTTTCCATGTCATCAGTGTGAAAAGAGCTTCACAACCAAAACTAGCCTCATGAACCACATGAATGGTCACACTAGAACCATAGTGTTCACATGTGATCAGTGTGGAAAGAGTCTCACACGCAAAGACTCCTTTAAGCAACACATGAAGAATCACTCAAGAGAGGAACGTTTTAGATGCAGTGAATGTGAAAAGGGCTTTAAATATAAAATAAGCCTCAGCGCTCATATGAAGTGTCACAATGGAGAGCAGAGTCCTCAAAATTGAGGCCTTGTTCACACAAACACGGGTATATTCAAAACAGCAGCTTTTTCATGTAGTTTGGCTGTTCATTCACGTAAAGTTTATTTCTAAATTAATTTTGAGAGGATCACATGCTTATGATTGTCCCGACTGGTCCTGCATTAGCTAACACATGATTCACCAATCAGACGATTCCTGATTCACAATAAATAACCAGAGTTTCTTACCTCAGTTATCTTCATCTTGAAGAATCCTCCCTCCTACCTATACTCCCCCTTTTTTTTCTAGAATGGGTGACACGGTGACCCAGTGATTAGCACTGTTTAGCCATCCCTTTATCTGTCAATAGCCAGAAACAAGTCGGGGGAGTTCAACATAACTTTATTATGAGTTGCAAAATAACTTTATATGTGTTTCAACTTTATTATGAACCGATAACCATATTTGTGAAAAAGAACAAAAAGAACATGTTTTCTTTATCACAACAGTGAAAAATTCTGTAGCCAAGGTTACCTTGAAAGATACATGATCTCCTTCACCAACACAAATAAATCAGTGTATGGGAAACCCAGTGTCGCTTATTGTCAGTAAGAACATGTGTGATTTGTTAGCTTACATGCTAATTCCGGTACTCAACAAGCTTTGAAGCACTTGAAGGTATCCGTTAGTATGATTATTATTTATATGCCATACATATTGTACTGCTAATGTGCACTGATGGATGCTAATGTGTGCTTTCTGCAAGTGCTGTGTGTAGGTTATAGTTTTTAGATTTATATTTTTAAGGCATTAATTTATTATATATAAACCGTGCAGCAGCTTTTAGATTTAAAATGGCAACAATAAAATAACAGTCGACAGCAGCACAGTAATGTACACAGTAATCATATCGGATGAGGTGTTCTGAAGTGAGTCTTATGTTCATATACTTTTTGTCTAATTTTATTGTATTTGGAAATGTCTCCCTTTTTTTCTTTTCATAGTTAGTGCATTGTACTGCATATGGTAAAGAAGCATTAAAAAGAAATTCAGCCAAAAGTCCTGTCTGGAGCTACCCTAAAGGGTGTGTTGATGCTCATTTCCCAAAAGTCTGAATTAGGATAGAGAAGATACGTTGACAGTATGTTGTTTCTGTACAGTTTGACATGATCACATCTTACCAATAGTAGAATGGGGATGGGCCAGGGACATCTCAGACAATGGGCTGTCAACTTAATTAACACACAGATCACAGCTGTGACATGAGCCAATGAGAAACTTCATTTACATTTAAAGGCAGTAAACTAAACCTTTATAAAAAGGTTTGAGTTAAATAATGTTTAGGGTTCATTTTAACTCTACTGAGCCCAGGGTACTACCGTGTACTTTGAGACTACTATATACACTCACTGGTCACTTTATTAGGTACACCTGTTCATCTGCTTGTTAATGCAAATTTCTAACTGAGCATCAGAATGGGGAAGAAAGGTGATTTGAGTGATTGAATGTGGCAATGTTTGTTGGTACCAGACGGGCTGGTCTGAGTATTTCAGAAACTGCTGATCTACTGCTGATTTACAGAGAAAAAGAGAAAATATCCAGTGAGTGTCAGTTCTGTCGGCGCAAATGCTTTGTTGATGCCAGAGGTCTAAGGAGAATGACCAGACTGGTTCCAGCTGATAGAAAGGCAACCAAGGTATGCAGAAGTGCATCTCTGAATGCACAACATGTCGAACCTTGAGGCGGATGAGCTACAGCAGCAGAAGACCACAGCGGGTGCCACTCCTGTCAGTTAAGAACAGGAAACTGAGGCTACAATTCACACAGGCTCACCATAACTGGACAATAGAAGACTGGAAAAACGTTGCCTGGTCTGATGAATCTCGATTTCTGCTGCAACATTTGGATGGTCGGGGCAGAATTTGGCATCAAAAACATGAAAGCATGGATCCATCCTGCCTTGTATAAACGGTTCAGGCTGGTGATAGTGGTGTAATGGTGTGGGGGATATTTTCTTGGCACACTTTAGGCCCATTAGTACCAATTGAGCATCGTGTCAACACCAAGGCCTACCTGAATATTGTTGCTGACCATGTCCTTGCCTTAATGACCACAGTGTACACATCTTCTGATGGCTACTTTTGGCAGGATAATGCGTCATGTCATAAAGCGTAAATCATGTCAGACTGATTTTTTTGAACATGATAATAAGTTTACTGTACTTAAATGGCCTTAACAGTCACTAGATCCTCAATCCAATAGAGCACCTTTGGGATGTGGTGGAACAGGAGATTCGCATCATGCATGTGCAGTCGACAAATCTGCAGCAACTGTGTGATGCTTTCATGTCAGTATTGACCGACATCTCTGAGGAATATTTCCAGTACCTTGTTGAATCTATGCCGCGAAGGATTAAAGCAGTTCTGATGGCTAAAGTGGGTCCAACCCAGTACTAGTAAGGTGTACCAATTAAAGTGGCCGATGAGTGTATAGTAGACATCTTCATTGAGATCTTCTACGTCCTCATGATTTGTTCATACATATGCCTTACCCAGAGTTTAAAAATGCTATTAGGGTTTACAATGATATGTATATATTTATATATTAATTTAATGCAAGCAGTCAGATATATGAACTGAAACTCTTTAATGTTACCTGCTAAAAGTAAATTTTTTGTATACTTTGTGAGAAATAAGAGTGACACAGTGAGCGCTACTGAAAAATTCCTGGTCGGTGTAGCTCCATCTGATCAGTCACCAGATGGATGTAAAAGCAGCATATTTACATGCACCAATAGAGTGTGACATTTATATAGAACAGCCGGAGGGTTATGAGGTGAAGTCTGGAAGAAAAGAGAAACTGGTGTGTAAATTGAACAAATCACTTTATGGACTCAAGCAGTCAGGCAGGGGTTTATGTGTGTGAATACTTGTGTTTATGGCTTTTGTGCTTTTATAGAATAGGAGTTGATAAATATATTCAAGGGCGTGAACAGATGGGTAGTATTTTGATTGTATGCAGTGGGCTGCTCTGGCTCAAAATGCCAGGGCCAACTTTTTTTTGTCCCAGTCCAGCCCTGGAACCGTTGAACCATGTAGTGGCTGTTTTTTTGTCCCTTCAGTATATCTTCATTTGCGTTCAGCAGAAGAAGCTCAAACAGGTTTGGAACAAGTAGAGGATGAAACAGGTTTGAAACAAGTACACAAGTGAAAATTCTGTGGCCACAAATGCCACATCCATAATTTCGCTGGCCTCGAAATTTTACATGGACACATGTAGACCCGTCACCTAACAACCTGGCAACTAGGAAATCAATATCATGACTGCCCTTCTCTAGCACGTCAAGACGCTTGCGCATGAGGAAATCGTCCACCACAAAACTGCTCAATTTTCCAGCCTTGTCTTCTATTGAGATAATGTCTCATAGCGATGTCACAATCCGGGATGTGTGACAACAGGCATCACACTACTGGCACCTGGTTATGGACGTTGAGAGGTTGACTTGTGGCAAGGCATGACGCTTCGGTCAAAAATGGTCAACCTTGACCTCTGTTGTCCCTCTTTCAAAGCTTTCCCGAACCGGTGCAATCTGGAACAATTCTTCAGCAAGTCTGCACCGTTGTGGACAAGATCATGCAGCCACCAAATTTGCCCACACTGAGCCCTTTAATATTTTTCCTCATCAACATGTCATAGTTCCGAACACAACTGAAATAGTATGTAGTAAAAGTACACTACGCATGTTAAGTTACAAAGATTTACATCTCATCCCACCCCAAATTTCATGAAAATGTATTTCAATTTTCCTCACTAAATGATTATAGCACCTTGACATACCTTGGTTTTGTACTTTTTGTACTTTTGTTAAAACAAAATGATAGAAATGGGAGTCCTAAAGGGCAAAAAACACTTAAAAATGCAATCACTTCACACATGCATACTATGAGAGGTGTAAGGTCTGTCTTTGCATGAACAATTGACTGAAACTATTACACCTCTCACAAAATGCAATAAAAAAAGACTAAACTGTTTAGTGTAAAATTAAAGACAAACTGCCATGTCATGACTTTTTGTTTTAACTGAATTGAATTCGTTTTAAGCAAAAAAATAATAAATTACCAAAAGGCCTGAAGTATCAATAAGATACATAATAAATTTATAAAAACATGTATATGGTATAAAAATGGATCTTGATAGAACGATTAATGAACATCTCAGTTCCAGAAAATGTGAATATTCTGACTATTTGTTTATGTGTCAGTTTTAACAGGGTAAAGAATAGTTATATTATAAAATGTAAATTGAGGATTTTTCTTATCCAAATATAATTTCTATCTTGTCTAAAATATATTTGGTAGGCCCACACGGAATCTGTGCGCGAAGAAACATGCAGATGTGTGTAAATTTATATTTACTCAGTTTTTAAAGTTTTTAGTTATGATAATCCTAAAATCATTCAGCATAAATCCACAGATTTTTTACTAAATTCTCAGCAGAAATAAAATAAAAATAAAAATAAGTGGACGCGTTCCGTACTGATAAAGACGGCTTTTTGAAGATAAATGAAAGCGGATACTTATTTGGGTGTGTGAACGGTCAAATAAACTTAATAATGTGTGAACATGTTTGATTTTAAACACAACTAATATTATCTTAATTAAGCATAAACAAAACTAATGTTTTTTTCCCCCATTGTGTTCTTAAAGTTACACCTATCAAACAAAACAGTGGATCAAACAGAGATTCATTTGCTGCTCTTCACTAAATAACTATAGTAACTTTAATGTTTAATCAACACTTAAATGCAGTGAATACAAATTTTATCTTTTGAAGCTGACAATCCATAAATTTACGACTATCAAGCGTTTATCATAAAGTCAGCTTTATACGCCAGCCCATGGCTTTAGCCCAGAATTATACCATTTTTCACATACAATACAGGATGGAAGCATGCGATTTCGGACGCAGTCCAGGTGTGGCTGTGCATCACTGCCCCCCTGCCTGAACAAAACCACCTCGTCTGCCTTTATGTTAAGTAAAAGCCTATGGTAAAAGCCCATGCAGTGACTGGGTGGCGATAATGAATAATTAATGATATGGCGCCCTTCGCTCCCAAAAACAAGTTGATTAAAAGTATGGTAATGATAGTGAGGGTTAAGCTTACCAATCTCGTATTATCTCATTTGTCACGACAGCTTTCATTTTAAGGCATTGTTTGTTCTTTTTTTCGTTTTATATTTTGCGCTCCACGTCTCTTCACTCTTCTTTCCACTTTGAACGTGTGACTGTAACCAAGCAACGGATCAATCAAATGGTGAATGGAAAGGGAAGGGGTGGTATATATATATTTTTTAAATCAAATGCAATATTTTATTCATATAAAATACTGGATAAACATTTTTGACCAAAAATATTTATTTATTTTTTATTATTTGAAACTTTTAATGAAGATAATTTCAAAAATAGTTTTGGCACAATGGCGCCCCCCCTATGTGTGGCGCCCCTATGCGCCGCATATACTGCATACCCCCTTTTGCGCCACTGGACGTCCCACAATAGAAGGTTAATATCTATCATCTGTTAAAGGGCCACGAAACCCCCCTGGCTAGGCTGGGTGTTTTCACACCTACAGTCTGGAAAAGCTCAGGAAAGTGGGTGTGTCCAGCTCTGTTTGGGAGTGTTGGGGGAGGGAATGAGGGAAGGTTTTGCATAAAGATGGGAGTTTCCATTTGTGCACACGCTCATTTTCAAAAAAACGACGCACACACACACAGTCGCAGGGGGAGAAATAAGTGATTGTGTGAAGTGACATCAGTAATCTAATTATTAGCCAAATTATTAATTTGTTGACTTTAGCGGCAGTTTGGTGCTTATACTTTAATCCAGGAACATTTCCTGCATGTCCCCCGTGACAAACTAGATGTGAGAAACTATTGAGAGTGTTGTTTTAATGGACTGTTTGATACCGCGCGGCGTAAGGGAGAAATAAAATCCCTCCGCAGACTATCCGGTCACAAAATGCGGCGAAAATTCTACACAAAAGTAATTGTTTGACTGCAGTGTTTACACTCGGAGAGAGAATGTACAGCGGATCTTTCAGTCTTTAATATTGTACGGATGTTAACCTGCTGTAAACTCAGTAACAGTTAATCATTTTGACAAAGGTCTGTCTTTAAACACTGACAGAGTTATGAACTACTAACTAACTACGAACTGAAGAGCACTGATGGCTTACCAAATCTCTAGACAATCCACATTAACTGGAGCGGCGTCTGTTTTATAAGGAGACGAGCGGCAAAACCATTTCCAGATGCGGAAAGCTCTTGGGTGAAAAAATAAAGTTTCTTACAGACGCATTTCTGCTGCGCGCGCGTGTGTCCAGCTGCCAAGACTAAACCTTCACTACTATGGCTACAGCTGCAGCACATAAATACAACACTGGCGACCTGCGTCTCCTTCCACTTGTTTTGGAAACACAACGTGGCGTCTCTGCCGTCTCACTGCAACACATACACACACAGTCTTCAAAGCTCTCGTGCATATTAATGAGTTGCACCGCAAACCCAGCAGAGCGCGCTGATTGGCTTGAACAAAGGCTATGTCATGAATTAATGCTGCACGCTCACTGACGTCAATTGGTTCACGCCGGGACAGACCTCCAGTCACCACGCGGGAGAATACGCATGGATCTCATAGGCGTGACGCTGCCTCAAAAATTCGTTTCAAACTGGAAGAACGAATTTGCTCGAAATAACGCAAAAACAACCAATTTTCACTTTTTAGTCAATTATATGTGTCCTAATAGTGTTTATAGCAGCGTGGGACTCATATATGACTGTCAACAGCTCAAAAAATGTGTTTTGGTGTTTCGTGGCCCTTTAAGCTGCGCTGAATGAGCGAACTCTGTAGACACTGATCAGATCTGTACGGTTTCTCTCCAGTGTGAATCCTCTTTTGTGTTTTCAGATGTGTTAACTAATTAAACTTCTTGTCACAGTGTGAGCACTTTTGGAGCTGTAATAAAAGTCTACTCTTTCACACCAGTGTAGATCTTCATGTGTTCATTAAGGTTTGCTGATCGGTTGAAACTCTTCCCACACTAAGTGCATGTGAATGGTTTCTCTCCAGTGTGGATCCTCATGTGTCGATTAATGGATGATGAGCAGCTGAAACTTTTCCCACACTGAGTGCATGTGAATGGTTTCTCTCCAGTGTGGATCCTTAGGTGTTGATTAAGGTGTGATGATGCGCAGAAACTCTTCCCACATTGAGTGCATGTGAATGGTTTCTCTCCAGTGTGGATTTTCATGTGATTTTTAAGGTTTGATAATTGGGTGAAACTCTTCCCACATGGAGTGCATGTGAATGGTTTCTCTCCAGTGTGGATCCTCATGTGTTGATTAACGGATGATGAGCGGCTGAAACTCTTCCCACACAGAGTGCATGTGAATGGTTTCTCTCCGGTGTGGATCCTCATGTGTTCATTAAGGTGTGATGACTGGCTGAATCTCTTCCCACATTGAGTGCATGTGAATGGTTTCTCTCCAGTGTGGATTTTCATGTGATTATTAAGGTTTGATAATTGGGTGAAACTCTTCCCACATTGAGTGCATGTGAATGGTTTCTCTCCAGTGTGGATCCTCATGTGTTCATTAAGGTGTGATGATTGGCTGAAACTCTTGTCACACTGAGTGCACGTGAATGGTTTCTCTCCAGTGTGGATCCTCATGTGATGATTAAGGGATGATGATTGGACGAAACTCTTCCCGCACTGAAAGCATGTGAATGATTTCTCTCTAGTGTGGATCCTCATGTGTAGATTAAGTTTTGATGATTTGTTGAAACTCTTCCCACACTGAGTGCATGTGAATGGTTTCTCTCTAGTGTGGATCCTCATGTGTAGATTAAGTTTTGATGGTTTGTTGAAACTCTTCCCACACTGAGTGCATGTGAATGGTTTCTCTCCAGTGTGGATCCTCATGTGTTGATTAAGGTATGATAATTGGTTGAAACTTTTCCCACACTGAGCGCATGTGATTGGTTTCTCTCCAGAGTGGATCATCACGTGTCGATTAATGGACGATGAGCAGCTGAAACTCTTCCCACACTGAGTGCATGTGAATGGTTTCTCTCCTGTGTGGATTTTCATGTGTTCATTAAGGTGTGATGATAAGCTGAAATTCTTCCCACATTGAGTGCATGTGAATGGTTTCACTCCAGTGTGGATATTCATGTGATTATTAAGGTGTGATGATTGGCTGAAACTCTTCCCACATTGAGTGCATGTGAATGGTTTCTCTCCAGTGTGGTTCCTCATGTGTATTTCAAGGTTTGATGATTGGTTAAAACTCTTCCCACACTGAGTACATGTGAATGGCTTCTCTCCAGTGTGGATCCTCATGTGTTGATTAAGGTATGATGATTGGTTGAAACTTTTCCCACACCGAGTGCATGTGAATGGTTTCTCTCCAGCGTGGATCATCAGGTGTTGATTAAGGGTTGATGAGCGGCTGAAACTCTTCCCACACTGAGTGCATGTGAATGGTTTCTTTCCGGTGTGGATCATCATGTGTTGATTAAGGTTTGATGATTGGCTGAAACTCTTCCCACACTGAGTGCATGTGAATGGTTTCTCTCCAGTGTGGATCCTCATGTGAATCTTAAGATTGCCTTTACTTCCAAAACGTTTTCCACGCTGATTGCAGGTGAAATGATTCTTGTCTCTCCTTTTCAAAATACCATCAGTCTGTAAATGAGTTTTTTCCTCAATTTTGACATGATGTTCCTCCTCTTTACTCCCCTCGTTCTCTTTAATTAGGTCTGAAATAAATGAAACATTAGTTTTCATTAAGTCTTAAAAACTCTCATCAAAAGCTGAAAAGTTAATAGACACCGGAAGCATTGGCTACACACCCCATGGTTTCCGCTGCTTTTATTCATCTATGGCGGGGCGCCACACCAAAATTCATTCCCGCCATGGCTACATCACAGCTTCTCATTCAAAACATTCAGTTGTTGTTGTTGTTGTTGTTTTTAAATAGCGGGTTATAATCGCACCAAAACGTATTAAAAGCTAAGTGAATTATAACTGAGTGAACTTTTCTGTAATGGTAGTAGTGCTGTGTGTTATTTGTGTAACCCTTTAAGCTGACTAGTAAGTAAACATTCAAAAAAAATCACATTTTAGCCATCCCACTTAATTCACAGTAATGCATGTCCGGCTAACCGCATAGAAACTGTGTCTCTTCCTCGTATTATTAGAGCAAGAAATAAACATACTGTGTGCTCTAGAAAACATCTATTAAGAATCAAACCAGAAAAACTACTAAAAAATGAAAATACAAATATCGTAAAGCTAGGTCTCCTGAACATCAGGTCACTAGCACTTAAAGCACTTATCATAAATGACATTATAACAGATAACAATCTTAATGCACTCTGTCTCACTGAAACCTGGCTGAAACAAAATGACTATATTAGTTTAAATGAAGCAACCCCTCGAGGATTCTCTTATAAGCATGAGGCTCGTCAAACTGGTCGTGGTGGTGGAGTTGCATCAATCTTTAGTGATATTCTTAATGTTAATCAGAGAAACGGACTTATGTTTACCTCCTTTGAAGTATTGGCACTTAATGTTATGCTATCGGATACTATGAATAAAATGTTATCTCTCGCTTTAATCACCATATATAGACCCCCAGGACCCTATGTCAATTTTCTAAAAGAGTTTTCTGATTTTATATCTGACTTACGCTAATGATACGCTAGGGCTCACATTTATGGATCTACTACATGCCCTTGGGATAAAGCAAAATGTTGTTGGTCCCACCCATCGTCTAAAGCATACTTTAGATCTAATTCTCTCTTATGCAATTGAGGTCATGGATGTAGAGATTTTACCACAAAGCAACGATATTACGGACCACTACCTCTTACTTTACAAGCTATGTTTACCTGACATTAGCAGATCCACACCAATACATCGCCTTAGTAGATCTATCGTTCCATAACAATCTATAATAACCATAACAATCCTAGATTTCTATTTAACACCATTGCTAAATTAACAAACAATCGGTCATCGTTGGAACAAAATATCACACCGCAAATGAGTAGCGAAAACTTTATGAATTTTTTCAGTGATAAAATAGAAGGCTTTAGACAAAAAATAGATGTTAAACTCTCTGTACCGCCTTATACTTCAGATTCAGTAAACATTCCACTGAACCGAATTAGCCTACAGTGCTTCGAGAACATAGAACAGGAAGAGCTAGATAAAATTATAAATAGTTCTAAACCAGCTACGAGTATACTAGACCCAATTACTGAAAGAATTGCTACCTGTAGTAGGAGAACCTCTTTTTAACATTATCAACTCTTCTTTGTCATTAGGCCATGTTCCAAACTCTTTCAAGCTAGCAGTTATTAAGCCTAATATTAAGAAACCACAACTGGACCCCTGCAACTTAGCTAATTATAGGCCTATTTCAAATCTTCCATTTATGTCTAAAATACTAGAAAAAGTAGTTTCTGCCCAATTATGCTCCTTTCTGCAGATGAACAATGTTTTTGAGGTGTTCCAGTCAGGTTTCAGGCCTCATCACAGTACAGAAACTGCATTAGTGAAAACAACCAACGATTTACTCTTAGCTGCTGACCAAGGGTGCATCTCGCTGTTAGTCCTGCTAGATCTTAGTGCCACATTTGACACAATTGACCACAATATCCTCATAGATCGCTTAAACTCTACAGGTGTCCAGGGAACGGCTTTACAATGGTTCAAGTCATACTTAACTAATTGTTACCAGTTTGTGAATATTAATGGACAA
This sequence comes from Danio albolineatus, assembly GCA_903798035.1. Taxonomy (NCBI): domain Eukaryota; kingdom Metazoa; phylum Chordata; class Actinopteri; order Cypriniformes; family Danionidae; genus Danio; species Danio albolineatus. The sequence goes on along the minus strand of CAIGQQ010028362.1, from coordinate 71,839 downwards.
CCTTCACAAATCAGGCCAGTAAAGTACTTTCACTGTTATGCAGATGATACTCAATTATATATTTCTACTAAACCTGACGAGACGTCTAAACTGTCAAAACTGAGTGTATTAAAAATGTTAAAGACTGGATGACCAACAACTTTCTTTTCTTAAACTCAGACAAAACTGAACTATTACTTATAGGACCTAAATCCTGTACACAGCAGATCGCACAACTCGACCTGCAACTAGAGTAGGGCTGCACGATTTGGGAAAATTGTCATATTGCGATTATTGAGGGCAATATTGCGATATGCGATTGCGATTATAAATGGTATTGTAAGTCAACTTCATGGGTTTTTAAGAAAATTGCACACACAGATTAGTAATAATGCTGAAGTGTGTGTTTGTTCAACTTGAAATGGTTTCAAAATAAATAATTTTTACAAAATAAATATCTGCATTATTGTAAACTTATTTTAATATTCCATATTTTCCATATTTCATATTTCTTGCAATTATTAAATGAAATATAACAATATTTTATATGTATGGCTTTGTATTATTTTTTATGAGAAAGAAATGCAGCATGCACTATTTAAACATATATTTTGTCGGTTATATACATGCACATACATACCACTTTTGGTTTTGCTTATTTGATTTAATTTAAAACGTGGCCATATGCATTATATGCATCCTACATGAAAACATTCAGCATGTTTCTGGTTTTATAGAGAACGTTGGGCACATGGAAAGGTTAACAGCAGATATTCCTCGTCACTCACCACCATACATGCATACAATAATTCTTCTAGTTTCAATTTAATTCAATAATTTACTTTGAATGAAAACACTGAACCTATCATGACGGTTGTGAGCAATTCGACTTACTCTCACGTCATGGACGTCATTACTTCTGACTCACGGCTGCAAATAATTTTTTTTAGGGGTGCTTTCACACTTGGTTCAATTGCCTGGACCATACCCAAGTTCGATTGCCCCCCCCTTGCCACCTTCATGGTTGGTTTGTGTTCACACTGTCTTTTTTTTACCTTCTGAACCCCGGTACGTTTGCGTCATCAAGCCGATGTTTTGTGTACGTCTGTTGCCAGGCGACGTGCACGAAAGCAAAGCGCCAAAATGGAAAGACGTCCGCACATCGCGGTCATTTCGCTTTAACTGAACCTTTTGGTTTAGAACATACAGAAAGCCGCAAACATATTATACACATTCAGAACATCACGCGATGTCCAAGCTGTTTTTGGAGGAGACGCACTCGGTCGCGCTTGTCAGCACGTGATACTCAGACACACAACACACACAGTCCTGATGGCTTCTGGGTCGTGTAGTTCTTTTTAAATTGCGTTACATTGTAATCGTACTGAAAGGAAACTACAAAAATGGCGGTGCATTTTCTTTCTTGAATGTCTTATGTGCATGAATGCATTCGTTTATTTAATATAATCGCAAGATTCGCTGTAATGTAATCGCATAGGCTGACATCGCGATTGCGATACGATTAATCGTGCAGCACTAAACTAAAGGGATACAGAGTTGGCATTAGCTCTACTGTTAAAGATCTGGGTGTCATATTAGACAGTAATTTAACTTTCGAAAACCATATCTCCCATATCACAAAAACTGCATTCTTTCATCTGAGAAATATTGCTAAGCTACGAAGTATGCTATCCATCTCAGATGCAGAAAAGCTAGTTCATGCTTTTAAGATTTCTAGGTTGTATTACTGTATAGCTCTGCTCGCTGGTTGCCCAGCCTCCTCTATTAACAAACTTCAGCTAGTACAAAATGCAGCTGCCAGAGTTCTTACCAGGTCTAGAAAATATGATCATATCACCCCAATTTTATCCTCTTTACACTGGCTGCCTGTTAAGTATCATATTGAGTTTAAAATATTACTTCTTACATATAAAGCATTAAATAATCTAGCTCCTGTTTATCTAACCAACCTTCTGTCTCGCTACAATCCAACCCGCTCTTTAAGATCTCTCGTTTATATACACTATGAACAGCAGCTACACTAATTATTCTCTTTGTTCTCAATTTCCACCTGGGGATACCCATCCCGAGGCCCCCAGAGACTATGCACCGCCACGGATGCGATCCAAGACCCGCGACGAGACGATTCCAAGGCTCCATAATCCTGAACCTCACTGTATCCCGAGCAGCTGCTTGGCAGAGTAGCAAGCAAGAGACGGATTCCTGTGACCCTCCAAGGACAGACAAGCCTCGAGTTCTCCAGCCTTCGGCGACTAGACTGCAGCTAGAGCTGCGCACCGATGGATTACTCTTCTGTGTTTGGACTCTAAGTAGTGAATATTAAACAACTCTGAACTGAACTCAAACATTAATAACTGGACTGACATTTTCAATTCACTATAACCTTCTATGTGAAGCTGCTTTGACACAATCTACATTGTAAAAGCGCTATACAAATAAAGGTGAATTGAATTGAATTGACATGCTGACTGACTGGATTGTGTGATGCATACAGCAAACACGACGTAGCTTTCAGTTATAATGGACACAGTTTCCATAATTATATTTTATAGATAAAGCTCTACAGTTCTGCATCCAGTGACTTTATCTTGCTGGAGTTTATGGCCGTTTCACTTTATCTCAGGACGCATCAATGCTGTTCTGTAGGTCTATTGGAGACATTCACAAATATTCCTAGCAAATCTAATAAATGTTGGAGATATACTCGTTACATTAACGCACTAGATCGCACTTCAGCAGCGTTTAGCGCACAAGAGAATCTGTGCTTGAGCAGTGTATATTTGAGGGCGCGTAAGAAGTTTTGTACATAAACAGAGGAAATCAAAACATTTCTCGGTGCTTCAGCAAACGGACTGATATTTGGGGACATCTTATTGTGACATATTCTGGGTAAATGCTTTAAAATAATAATAATTAAAAAAATTTAAAAACCTCCATACACTACGAGCAAATTTACTCCCTTTTCATTATATTCACAGCTGTTTTTTTAGTATTGTTTTTGTTGTTGATACTGCTGTTTGTGTGTGAAAAGTACAAGTGTTTATTATTATTATTGACTAATACAAACTTTATTTAGACCAATACAGCAATTGTCTGAGATTTCTGGTTCTCATTTATTTGTTTATTTATTTATTTATTTTTTGTTTAATATTTGTAACTGGTGGCGATAGCTAGACGTGGTGTATTTTCTTTAAAAGGTATTTTGACAGATAGTCTGTCTGGCGCCCAAGATAAATAATTCAAAAACAAGTGACAAACATATTTTTGTTTATATCTCAAACAGTTCTATATGGAAGGCCGTTTTCGCCACTGAATGATTAAAAAAAATATATACAAATATATTTTTTATTAATAATAATCATCATAATAATAATAAAATTAATTTAAAAAAATTCAAAGTCAGAATTCTGAGTTAGGTAAGAATTCAAAGTTAAGTCGCAATTTCGAGTTATTAAGTCTGAATTCTGAGCTATCAAGTCACAATTCTGAGTTATTAAGTCAGAATTGCGAGTTATAAAGGAGTTTCCTGTTATGGCGATTGGCCATGAATGAAGTGTTAAACACTCTTTCTTCAGGTTC
>CAIGQQ010028362.1:41802-56364 GCA_903798035.1 Danio albolineatus | reverse complement strand
GATCTTCGTGAGTGGGGATCGTGAGAGCCTGACCAATCCGTGACAGTGATAAAGTGACTTTTGGCTAACATTATCTTTTTTTAGTTCATTTTGCTAAAATGCTTTTATCTGTTGTTCTATTTCAGATGAATGGTAAAAACCAAACTAAAAGAATGGAATCTTGAAGATTTAATCCCCACATTTGAAGGTATGTAGTAATATTTTACTTGGGTTCGTTGTAATCATCAGGGATGCCCTTGTCTTAAAATTTGTCCGGTTGACTTGTGATGTTCATTTGAAGCATTAGTTGAAAAATTACAGATTTATTAATAAACCATTTTAATCATAATAATTAGTCTCTAATTGCCCACATTGCCTATTTTATAAGGCAAACAAACAGTTTTGGATTTCCGTGCTCAAGTTCATAGAGACTGAAAAAGCAGAAAGCACATCCTGTTACTTTCATTATTTACAAGATTGCAGTGTTTTGTTTTTATTGTGGCAGTTTCTACAGACTGTGGTATATGGACTTCCTGTGGAGGAGACACTGGCAGAGTTCTGCGAGCATTAATTTTGCTGACAAACAGTAATTTTTAAATACTGTGACCTCAACGCTTCTTTCTGTCGCCACAATGGAATGAACCGCCAACTTATCCAGCATATGTTTTACACAGCAGATGCCCTTCCAGCCTCAACCCGTCATCTTGATGCTCATGGATATAAATGTTTGTGCACGTTATGAAATGCATGTTTTCTTGGAAGTAAATTTGACTTCAATCAGTTTGATGCACTTTTATTCTAAATATATTTTCTTCTATGCTGCAGTTACATTGCAACTAATGTTTCTTACAGATGACTCTTATATATCTCGGGGTCTATAGATGTTTGCACATGATTGTTTAAGTAAAAGTTATGAAATGTTTTTCTATTTTAAATTTGTTTTTTTAAAGTCCATGTTTCTATCTTCATGTTTCATCATTACTTCTACATCTGATTTTTCTTCTAAACTGCATTTACATTGCAATTGATTATCCTTACTGATGAATCCTTTATGTCTCAAGATATATTTATGTTTACACATAATTGTTAAAGGGAAAGTTATAAAATGTTTTCTTTTTTTTTTCCTAATCTTAAATTTGCATCTCTTAGTTTTTTGGGGGTTTTGTTCAGTCAGTTTGATGCCTTTTCATTATTACTTTTTACATATTTTTTTCTTCACTGCTGTTGATTATTTATATATACACTATGATGTTTGTGCACAAATTTGTATTTTAAGTTATTGTACAAGTTATTTTAAGTTTCTGACTTCAGTCATTTAGATGCATTTTCATTATAGCTTCTGCATACTATTTTTTTTTCTCTACTCTGCAATTACATTGCAATTGATTCTTGCTGATGATTTCTGATTTATGCATGATGTAAATATTATGAAAAGTTTTCATATTTCAAATATGCATTTTTTTAAAGTTAATTTGTCTGACTTCAGTCTGATGCATTGCTACTGACTTTAGGCATGGTGTTACTGTGATACAGTTTGATAAATTGTCATAGAAATTGTCTTAATGCTGAGGTGGAGATGGGAAAAATGTCTTAAACTCATATGGACACATTTTTTATGTTTTGTCTTAAATAAAATTTCATTACTGAAGTATTTATTGCTGTGGAATTGTTTTTATTTTAGTGATTTTAATCACCAGTTTCTAGATTAAATTTCGGACCCCTTTTTGGGTTATATTCAACCCAGCAGAGAGTAATTTTTAACTAATAGTTGGGTTAAAATCACAACCCAGCATGCTGGGTTAAACGTGTAACCCAAATTGTTGGGTTAACGTAACCCAGCGCTGGGTACGTCCCTTTTTGACCCAGCGCTGGGTTGCCAAACCAACCCAAATTGGGTTGTTTTCAACCCTGCAGTTTTTAGAGTGTAACCTTATCCATAGCCCACCTCAAGAGCACCACAAGTCTTCTCAAATACATTATAAACACAGTAAGTACACTGTATTTATTCTATGATGCACGTACATAGTAGTTAAGGACACTTCATATAAAGTGGGACCGGCTTTCTGGTGTAGTCTCTGATACTGGTCATATACAAGCATAATTCAGTCATCAACACCTTCACATTTGGCTTCTTATTAGTAAATGTACATTTATGAATGTACAGTTTTGTTAACAGCATAGGCAAATTAAATAAATAAAACAGTTTTCCTCTTGATGAGGATCGACAGTGAAGCCAAAAAGGACATTTTCCCATAATGATGACGGAGGTTTTGAACACTGATAATTGTTCTTAATAAATGTTTGCACCTCACCCCATAAGCTGACTGTGTGTGTACAATGCCAGAATAAGTGTGAAACCGTCTCCTCATGTTCATTACCAAAACACAACTCACATCATGCTGTACTGGATTAAACCTGTGGAGAAGTTTATAGAATATTTCTTTCATGTTATTTCTGACATGATATTTCTGTGGTAACAGCCTCTGTCTGACAGGGTTTTGAACTGTATTCACTAGTTCAGACTTGATTGGGATCATGACGGGGCATCTAAGAGTGCACGTAATCCAGGAGTCCAGTCAGAGGTATTTAATGGGTGAAATTGCATATGCAAATGAGTGTGTGGTTTCTACAATAAACACAAAAAGATATAAATAATCAGTTTACAATGACGTGATGAATCAACATCAAATTACAGGTGAACTATTAGAACAGAACAGGTTGCTGAATAAATGTTTAAATAATTACTGCATCCGTTTAAGCATGTGACATCGCCTCACAATAACTGCATATTTCACGGACATTGTTTAAACAGCAATTATACAATGCAGATACTGTAAATACGGTATAACAGTCAAACATATATGATACTGTCAGTGTCACATCCCTCGTTACAGTCATATCATATGTACACAACAAAATTGTAATATGCTATAACCTATCTATTGCTCTCTGGTGACTTAAACTAAACAATATTTAATTTTTTTAGATTACAGATTAATTCACCATATGCCTTAAAATGAGATGTATATGCATGCAAAATAGAATATAAACATACAAAAGTTAGTCAAACTGTGAATCAAAGTTATTATTTATATACTCAAAGGTTAGCGTTACAGGGACCCAAATCCTTAACAGAATTATTGTTATTATTATTAATATATTCTACAGTGCTTCACGGAAATCGCGCACTGCACCTTGAAGGTGACTGAATATGGCGGCGCGGTGGCGTTGCTGTCAGTGGCGTTCTAAAAAAGAATGTGTTCGAGAAACGATGATGTTGATGAACTAGTGTGTCCTGCATTAGTGTCTGACCATCGCTGACATTAGTGGTGTGTAAAGATCTTTCTAAAAGTATCATTTTAGGTTATTGCAGACTTGGATCCAGACAGTTTTACTCCCCTGTTGTTCCTGATGCGTCCAGTAGGGGGGATAAAAGATACATGGCCAAATAATAGATTAGAAGTCAACTCTTACAGATTATTAAATGTCCTGTTCATAAATATACTTTTATTTTTATTTTAGGTAACTTTAACTTTAGCTAAATATAAAAGCTAGGTTAATGTATCAGCTACTGAGTCTAAATAAACAAACAACTGATACACTCACCATACTATTTCAGATATACTAAATCCCAATTGCAGATTAATTTAGATTCATTAGAAAAAAATAAAAACACACATAGTAAGATAGCGTAACGGGTCACTGTAGTCTAGTTATAAGTTTTCATATAGAGATGTGCTTTTTGTTGTATTGATTATATATAAAGTTGCATTCTGAAAATAACAAAATTATAATTAAAAAAAATGCTTCTTTCTAAAGTTCCATGCAACATTTAGCCAAACCTGACAAACAAAGACCCAGACAACATTTGATTTGAAATAAAAAATGTTTTTTGTTTTTGTTTTTGTCTTGTTCCTATTCCAGATATCTAATCCTTAAACAGTCAGGTGTGAAAAATGACAAGCAAAAAATAATTTCATGTCATTATAAATGTAATATCTAGACCTAAGTAAAACATATAACATATTTCTTTTTTAAATATTTGATTTATGATTTAAGGATTTTATGAGTTTTATCTCCCAGGAAACATTGACAGTTTAGGGTAAAACAAAAGAACTAAGTCATTATTATTTATGTTTTGTTATTTGCAGCTACAACTTGTGATTCTGACTTGCCCCTGTTATTCTAAAACATGCCAAACATATTTAATTACTTTCTTCATAACAAATACTGTAACATTAAAAAAATCTGAAACAACAAGCTCCAAACAATATATATATATATATGTATGATTCTCTTGAAAGTAGTTTAGAAATAAACTTCACTTAATGAACAGCAAAACTACATGAAAAAGCTGCCGTTTTGAATATGCCTGTTTTTGTGTGGACAAGGACTCAATTTTGAGGACTCTACTCTCCAATGTGAAGCTTCATGTGAGTGCTGAGGCTTCTTTTATGTTTAAAGTCCTTTCCACACTCATTGCATCTAAAACGATCCTCTCCTGAGTGAATCTCCATGTGTTGCTTAATGGAGTCTTTGCGTGTGAGACTCTTTCCACACTGATCACATGTGAACACTATGGTTCCAGTGTGACCATTCATGTGGTTCATGAGTCTAGCTTTGGATGTGAAGCTCTTTCCACACTGAGCACATACAAACGGCTTCTCTCCGGCATGACTTATCATGTGGTGTTTGAGTGAGTTTATATATGGAAAACTTTTACCACACTCTGTGCATGTGTAAGGTTTCTCTCCAGTGTGAATCCTCATGTGGATGTCAAGGTTTTGTTTTTTAGAAAAACTTTTCCCACACTGTGTGCAAGTAAAGATTCTCTTTCCATTGTGAGTTCTCATGTGGATTGTAAGGGTGTCATTTCGCTTATAACTCTTTCTACACTGAGGGCAAGAGTAAGGCTTCTCCCCAGTGTGAATTCTCATGTGCGCTGCCAAGTGTCCTGTATAATAGAAGCTTTTTCCACACTGTTGGCATGTGTAGGGCCTCTCCCCAGTGTGAAGTCTCATGTGCGCTGCAAAGTTTCCTGCATGATAGAAGCTTTTACCACACTGTTGGCATGTGTATGGCCTCTCTCCAGTGTGAATTCTCATGTGGGTTTTAAAGCCTTGTATATGACCAAAACTCTTTCCACACTGTTCGCAGGTGTAAGGTTTCTCCCCTGTGTGAACTCTCATGTGAACATCAAGGTTTGACTTTTTACTGAAACTCTTTCTACACTGTTTACTGCTGAAATTACACCTAGACTTGGATTTCCGAGGTTTTCCGCGTGATGAAGTCTTTTTAGTCATTGTGGGTTTTTCATCAGTCGTTATTTCTTGGTGTTTTTCATCCATTTCATTCCATTGATGAGTCTCTTCTTTCAGCACCATCAGGTCTTAAAAAAACAAAAAAAGTTAACTTTAGTATGAAGGCACAAAGCGACAAGCATGAAATGGATGTTTCACCCAAATATTAAAATGACCTTACCATTTACTCTCCGTCATGTGGTTTTAAACATTTCCTTTCTTCTGGAACACACAGAAAGCCAGCGTTTTTTCACAATATCTTCTTTTGTGTTCAACAGAATCAAGAAACTCCTAAAGGTTTAAAACCACATGAGGGAGAGTAAATGGTGAGGCTATTTTCATTTCTGCATCAACTATCCCTTTAAAGGGTTCCTATTATGAACCTTTTTTTAACAAGATGTAAAATAAATCTTTGGTGTTCCCAGAATGTGTCTGAGGTTTCAGCTCAAAATCAGATCATATACAGTGCAGAATATTGAATTTTGGGGGTCAGAGGAAAACCAAGCTCTTTCTGTGCCTGTGGCTTTGAATGCAAATGATCAAAGGCACTTGCTGTAGATTACTCGTGTTGTGTTCCCTCATGTGTATCTTCTACTGGATTTAAACATTTTAACCTGCTTGGAAGACCCGATTGAGACAAATCCTGCATGTTCATAGCAAGTACGCATAATTCACGCTTGTATTAGTAAGTTCGCATTATTGTATATAACTTAGGCAAATGCTTAATGCCACGTTTGCTGTAAACTGGAGTGATGAGGAGATGGGAAGATGACACATTTTGCTACTTGTTTTCATTCATTTGTACTTTTGTCTTTGTTTTCTTGCCTTTGTGCATGTCCTGAGGCTCAGCCGAAGACCTTAGTGGTGACATTTTATATACCCGACAAGATGCAGAAATGCTGTTTAAAAAGGTTACCTGCTGTTTGTCCAATCAGGGACAGTGACAACGTAAATATACAAATAATAATGTTAACCCGGGGTTTGGCAATGTGAAACGTCTGTTAATGAACACCCAGGATTATTTTTTAAACCCCAGGTATAGCATATAGCATAACATATAACCTAAGATTCTGTGTATCCAGGGTTAGAATGACCCAAAGTTAACGAGTTCAAGTGTGAAAAGCCCTAAGAATACTCAGCATTAGCTCTCAGGATAAACAGAGCACAATGACAAACAGCGACATACAAAAATTGTCAATCATGTCATAGTAATGACCTGATCTCATATGCTGTTGTTTTAGAACTTCAGTTGCCTATAGGAGAAATGACCAGGAATGATAAACAGCAGAAAACAGTCACACTACTTGTTCTACAAACAAGCGTGTTCATGACTATACATACAAAGAAAAATAATAAAATTAGAAAATATGACTTTGCAACATCAAGCAGCTTTAGGCATGGGCCAGTATAAGATTCTGACGGTATGATAACCTTGGATAAAAACATCACAGATTCCTGGTACTGTGATTACTGCTCTAAAATATATTCTTTTTAAATGTCTGGGTTAAAAACTACAACTTTTTTTCTCTTTGAACACAATATATTTTCTTTTGAGAAGCTTTTAAAGTATTTTGGGACAGTAAACATGTCAGGCTGAATCATTCAAATGAATCATTGACTTCTGCTGTCTTCATTAGTTTCAAAAGCACAGATTTCTTTATGATTTAAAACAGCATCTTTTGGATATCGTTTCTGCTGGAGATACTGCTGTCCTGAAAAACTTAAAACAGAACATAAAAAACCCTTACATATACCGTAGGGTCAGTAGAGCAGAAAATATTGACGGTTTTAAAACTATGACTTTGCCAAACCACGGTATACCTTGAAAATGGTTATCATCCCATACCTAAGCAGCATAACACTGTTTTTAGGATCTGAAAATTAATTCTTAAAACCTCTCAAGCAAAAAGATTACAATGGCGGCGCCTGCTGGTACGTAAAGAATATGGTCAATACTGACCAACTTTACACTCAAATGTTTGCATATCATCAGCATGCTGTAATCCATTTCTGAAGCAGCAAAAGTCATTTTTAGACTAGTTTGTTGGTCAGTTGTAGTCAGTGCAATGCTAAACGTTATTGTTCCACTATAATTTGTTTGTTTTGTCTCACGTCGTCCCACAACAACATCATATAGTTTAGAATACTGTACAATATTTTATAACAATTAATTATTTTAGTGTCCATTTCATTCAGCATGTTTAATATTGGGGACATCCACGTCTTTTGACATACTTTAAGCCAGGGTCTCTGCTGGTTTCACCAAGTTAGATGTAAGACTTTAAGACATTATTAAGACCATTATGACTGAAATTTTAGACTCAAATGCCAAAAGGCCAAGACATTTTTCAAATGGCCCAGATGGAAAAGATTTTTATTTGCCCTATCAAAAAATATTATAATTTAATACATTTAATAATACATAAATAACAAAAAAAAAGTACAATACTTTAGATATTTCTTAGCAAAAGATTTTTTATATTGTGTAAAAACAAGCAAGCTTTACTTGTATCCACACACTTTCTTTAAAATAAAAAAAATGCACAAATGTTTTAAAAGTTTTAGAAACTATAATAAAGTAAATCTATGAACCACACTCTGTCCAGGTCGATGTCCTCAGCAGTAAATACATGGAGCACGTTTAAACAAATGTTACTGTGAGGAAAATAATTAAACCAATATGATAAATAGAGTTAAAATGACCTTTTTGAATAAAATTTTTAATTTTGACGAGATGGATTGTTGGTGATTGAATGGGTTTTGACCAGACTGGGTAGCAAAACATGAACAAAGTAATATTAAAACTTGTTGAAAAATGTAAGATCTACAACACAATATTTAAGTAAATGTAAGACTTTTTAGGACCCCACGGAAACCCAGTTTAAACACAATAGCCCTGGTAATTAGTTATTATAATAATGATGTAATTCTAACTCAGATACTATCTGTGAGAACTAGTAACAACTACTATAAACAAGTTTAAACCCATGAAGAAGTTGATGAAAAAGGGAATTGTGATCAACGTGACATGCAAATGCAAAGTACTAAGCCAACACTATCACCGTAATAGCAGATATCTTCTGTGAGAATACTGTAGGTCAAATATCCTCAACTCAGTTCAACCTTTTTTAATTTATTGTTTTTAATTATTTTATATAGCACCAGTGCTCAAGGATGCTTTACAAACAATAGCAGAACAAGAGAAGCAATAAACTTAAGAATGACAAAAGACATGAGAACAAGTAACGAAAGAAACTCATTCCTGTCTTTCAATGAGTGCTGATGTGTGTTTAGGAGAACTAGGCAGCACACTCAGGGCTGCAAGATGGATTTAATTTAGTATTCTTATTATTAAAATATATCTGAATGAGGATCAAATGACTGAGTTGGTCTTTGAGAAGGAAAATCAACCTGTTTGTTCCTGCAGATCTTCATGTTTGACTCTGAATGTTTCTTCAATCTTCACATCTTCACTCTCCTCTTTAATAAACGCCATCTTTATAACAGTGTGGAGATCAGTCGCTTCAGCAGGAGTTTTTCTCTGCGTTTGGACACTTTATCCTGTTTAAAATGAACAAAGCAATAAAAATGTTCTGTTTAAAATAAATAAAACAATGAACAGAAACAAAAAAACTTCTCTTCAACACAGGGACGTTCGGTCAGGGGAGGCCGGGCCTCATCTTTCATCATCCTCAACTGCCATCTTAAGATGTATACTAATAATATGTAATATATTCCATGTATGTCTATCACTTATTTAGTGTTAAAATCTGACATAAAGCCGCACTGAAAAAACATGAGGTGAGGCAGGCAGTAGCTCACCACACTGAAGAGGGCGCTCCTGAGCTCACGTTTGGTCGCTCTTCTTCTATGCAGTAAAGTTCAACAGGAGTCTGTTTTGCTCTGACTGACTGCAACAATATATCATATCAGCTCAAAAAGTTCTCAAAATTGGACTTTCAATCAAAACGTGAATAAATAATGGTCGACCAATGCCGGAGCCAAAGGACTCGCTTCAAAGGACGCGACAGAAGATAACGCGATCATTTCAAACTAATTCAAGTCATGTCGAGACTTCATTTACAAGTAACGTTACTGTAAAGGTAAGACCATCGTGTGAATCATGTGTGTGTGTGTGTGTGTGTGTGTGTGTGTGAGAGAGAGAGAGTGTGTGTGTGTGTGTGTGTGTGTGTGTGTGTGTGCGCGCGCGCGCGCGAACGAACTCTGTTACTGCATTGAGTGTGTCTCATCGTTGCAACTCCTTAACAAACACATTAAACAGTCTTTGGTAAAGTTCTTACTGTTGTATTTCTCAAACGTAGTGAGATCTGCTTCTTTCAGATCTGTTCCTGTTGTGTGTCTCTGTGTCTGACGCAGCCGAGGGCGGAGATTGAGGCACGCTGACGGGAACGGTGGGCGGGGAGGACTATTCTTAAAGGGCTAGCGCCAAAAACCGCAAAAATTTGTTTAGGGCTATAATGGAAGGACTTTAAACAGCTATAATTAATAATCTGATGGGTATTTTGAGCTGAAACTTTACAGACAAATTCTGCTGACACAAAAGACTTATATTAAATATAAAAAAAGGGGTCATGTATGTGCCCTTTAAAAACACACTCCAGGTGAGGCCCAAACTAACAACCTCAGATATGCTATGCATTGGACTATTTTAGAAAGTACTGTGTGCTGACCGCTTGATCGACTGGAGCTGAGTCGCATTCAATTGATTCAAATAATGCAGTGAACCCTAAGTACATTCTTGATTCAGATAACAGTGACATGAATGCTTTGGGAGAAGATGATGATTTAGTTCAGGTATATTAGATTTGTACAGAGGGTACAATCTGCAGGTTGGTTACCCTCAACAATCAACTCTGGACAATCCTGACTCTCATCCCACTTGTCTTCTTAATACTAAAAGTGTGCTCCAGGTGAGGCTCGAACTCACAACCTCAGCATTGCTATGCATTGTACTGTCTTATAAGTACCGCGCGCTGACCGATTGCGCCACTGGAGCTGATATACATATGCTAATCAATTAATGCAGTGATTCTTAAACACATTCTTAATTCAGACAAATTTAGCTAAAAAGCTTCGGCAGACATTGTTTTAGTTCAGGTGTAGTAGATCAGCATAAAAGGTACAATCAGCAGTTTGGTTACCCTCAACAACCAACTCTGGACCATTCTAATGCCGAGTTCAGACTGCATGATTTTCAAAGAAGTCGTGTCACAGATGTTTTCACACTGCATGATTATCTGGGCTAGCGTTTTGTCGTTGCTTTGTTTAAACCCATTTCACACTGCATGATTTGAGTCGCCGACAGCTCCAGATATTCAGCACGCCAAATATCTCCCGGGCATCGGCAAATCATCGGCGATTCTCTCAGATCGTGTCTTTGATAGTTCATATTGTGTGACTGTGACTCGCATGCACGAGCACCGATTTGCCTGTGATTTCAGCCATTTGTCAGCGATTTCTCAAAACCTGTCGGCAATTCAAAATCGAGGCTAAAAACATGCAGTCTGAACAAGGCATAACTTTCATTCCACTTGTCTTCTTTATCCTAAATCTATGCTCCAGGTGAGGCTCGTTTTATATGTACAGCGCTGACCGATTGCACCACTGTAGCTGATATACATACACTGTTGAAATAATGGTGTGATCCTAAAAACATTCTTAATTCAGATAAACAAAAGTTTTGGTAAGCTTTGTTTTGGTTCAGGTGTAACAGATTAGCATGAAAGGTCCAATTTGCAGGTTGGTTACACTTGACAAGGAACTCTGGACAATTCTGACTTTCACCACACTTGTCTTCTTTGTCCTTAAACCATGCTCGAGGTGAGAACTCACAACTTTGTAATTGCTTTGCATTGTACTCTCTCATAAGTGCCACACACTGACCACTTGCACCACTGGAGCTGATGCACACAAGCTTTTCAAATAATGTAGTGACTCTTAAACACATCCTTCATTCAGATAATTTTGGCTAAAAAAAGCTTTGGCAGACATTGCTTTAGTTCAGGTGTAACAGCTTACCATAAAAGGTACAATCTGCAGGTTGGTTCTCCTTGACAACCAACTCTGGACAATCCTGATTTTCACCTCAATTGTCTTCTTTGTCTTCAAAACACACTCCAGGTGAGGCTAAAACTAACAACCTCAGATTTTCTATGCATTAGACTATCTTATACTGTAAGTACTGGGCGCTGGCCGCTTGCGTGACGAGCTGAGGTATACAACTTATTCAAATAATGTAGTGAATCCTAAGTACATTCTTGATTCAGATAACAGTGGCTTGAATGCTTTGGGAGAAGATGATGATTTAGTTCAACAATATTAGATTTGTTCAGAGGGTACAATCTGCAGGTTGGTTACCCTCAACAATCAACTCTGGACAATCCTGACTTTCATCCTACTTGTCTTAATACTAAAAGTGTGCTCCAGGTGAGGCTTGAACTCACAACCTCGGCATTGCTATGCATTGTACTGTCTTATAAGTACCGCGCGCTGACCGATTGCGCCACTGGAGCTGATGTACATGTGCTAATCAATTAATGCAGTGATTCTTAAATACATTCTTGATTCAGAAAATTTTAGCTAAAAAGCTTTGGCAGACATTGCTTTAGTTCAGGTGTAATAGATGACCATAGAAGGTACAATCTGCAGGTTGGTTCTCCTCGACAACCAACTCTGGACAATCCTGACTTTCACTTCACTTGTCTTCTTTGTCTTAAAAACACACTCCAGGTGAGGCCCAAACTAACAACCTCAGATATGCTATGCATTGGACTATCTTATAAGTACTGGGCGCTGACCGCTTGCAAGACTTGAGCTGAGGTATACAATTGATTCAAATACTGCAGTGAATCCTAAGTACATTCTTGATTCAGTAAACAGTGTCATGAATGCTTTGGGAGAAGATATTGATTTAGTTCAGATATATTAGATTTGTTCAGAGGCTACAATCTGCAGGTTGGTTACCCTCAACAATCAACTCTGGACAAACCTGACATTCATCCCACTTGTCTTCTTAATCCTAAAAGTGTGCTCCAGGCGAGGCTCGAACTCACCACCATGACATAGGTATGCAATGTACTGTTTATATGTACAGTCCTGACCGATTGCACCACTGGAGCAGATATACAGACACTGTTGAAAGAATGGTGTGATCCTTAAAAACATTCTTAATTCAGATAAATAAATAAAAAGTTTTGGTAAGCTTTGTTTTGGTTCAGGTGTAACAGATTAGCATGAAAGGTCCAATTTGCAGGTTGGTTACACTTGACAAGGAACTCTGGACAATTCTGACTTTCACCACACTTGTCTTCTTTGTCCTTAAACCATGCTCGAGGTGAGAACTCACAACTTTGTAATTGCTTTGCATTGCACTGTCTCATAAGAGCCACACGCTGACCGATTGCACCACTGTAGCTGATGCACACAAGCTTTTCAAATAATGTAGTGACTCTTAAACACATCCTTCAATCAGATAATTTTGGCTAAAAAAAGCTTTGGCAGACACTGCTTTAGTTCAGGTGTAATAGATTACCATAAAAGGTACAATCTGCAGGTTGGTTCTCCTCGACAACCAACTCTGGACAATCCTGATTTTTACCTCACTTGTCTTCTTTGTCTTAAAAACACACTCCAGATGAGGCTAAAACTAACAACCTCAGATTTTGTATGCATTAGACTATCTTATACTGTAAGTACTGGGCGCTTGCCGCTTGCGTGACTGGAGCTGAGGTATACAACTTATTCAAATAATGTAGTGAATCCTAAGTACATTCTTGATTCAGATAACTGTGGAACGAATGCTCTGGGAGAAGATGAAGGTTTAGTTCAGGTATATTAGACTTGCTCGTAGGGTACAATCTCCAGGTTGGTTACCCTCAACAATCAACTCTGGACAATCCTGACTTTCATCCCACTTGTCTTCTTAATACTAAAAGTGTGCTCCAGGTGAGGCTCGAACTCACAACCTCAGCATTGCTATGCATTGTACTGTCTTATAAGTACCACACGCTGACCAATTGCGCCACTGGAGCTCATGTACATTTGCTAATCATTTAATGCAGTGATTCTTAAACACATTCTTGTATCAGAAAATTTTAGGTAAAAAAGCTTTGGCTTTTTTAGTTGTCTTATAAGTACCGCACACTGACCGATTGCGCAACTGAAGCTAATACACATACACTGTTCAAATAATGGCGTGATTCTTAAACACATTCTTAATTCAGATAAAGGTGTGTTTGGGGTCATTATCATGCTGGAACCCTGCTCTGTGGCCCAGTTTCCAGAGGGAGGGGATCATGCTCTGCTTTAGTATGTCACAGTACATGTTAGTGTTCATGTCTCCCACAACCATGTTTGACAACAGGCAAGACACACTTGTCTTTGTACTCCTCACCTGGTTGCTGCAACACACGCTTGACACCATCTGAACCAAATGGGTTTATCTTGGTCTCATCAGACCACAGGACATGGTTCCAGTAATCCTGGTCCTTAGTTTGCATGTCTGCAGCAAATTATTTGCCAGCTTTCTTGTGCATCATCTTTAGAAGAGGCTTCCTTCTAGGACGACAACCATGTAGACCAATTTGATGCAGTGTGTGGCATACCCTCTGAGCACTGAAAGGCTGACCTCCCATCCCTTCTATCTCTGCAGCAATACTGGAAGCAATCATCCGTGTGTTTTTCAAAGACAATCTTTAGATGTGACGCTCAAAATGTGCACTCAGCTTCTTTGGCTGACCATGGCGAGGCCTATTCTGAGAAGAACCTGTGCTCTTAAAGCGCTGGATGGTCTTGGCTACTGTGCTGCATCTTCTAGTAGCCTAGGCCATCTTTATCTAAAGCAGGAGTTTGTTTTTTCAGGTCTTCTGAGAGTTGTTTGACATGAGGTGCCATGCTTAACTTTCACTGGTCAGGTTGAGAGAGTGAAAGAGCTTTTATACCAAATTTAACTCACCTGCTATCTGGTGAGACCTAAGACAGTGTAACACTAACACTAATCACATGACACTGGAAGGAAAATGACTAATTGTGCTCAGTTTACACATTTTTATTTAGGGGTGTACTCACTTTTGTTGCAGGGCTATTAATGGCTGTATTTTTATTTATTTTGAGGGGACAATAAATTTACACTGCTATACAAACTTTACCCTGACTTTTCATTGTGTCAAAGAGCCAATTCTGCAATATTGTCCTATGAAAAGAATAAATATTTGCAGAAATGTGAGGGGTGTACTCACTTTTGTGACATACTGTATATATTTTT
>CAIGQQ010028362.1:7500-37967 GCA_903798035.1 Danio albolineatus | reverse complement strand
GACTGATCTCCACACTGTTATAAAGATGGCGTTTATTAAAGAGGAGAGTGAAGATGTGAAGATTGAAGAAACATTCAGAGTTAAACATGAAGATCCGCAGGAACAAACAGGTTGATTTTCATTCTCAAAGGTCAACTCAGTCATTTGATCCTCATTCAGATATATTTTAATAATAAGAATACTAAATTAAATCCATCTTGCAGCCCTGAGTGTGCTGCCTAGTTCTCCTAAACGCACATCAGCACTCATTGAAAGACAGGAATGAGTTTCTTTCGTGTTACTTGTTCTCATGACTTTTGTCATTCTTTTATGTATTATTAGTCTCCCATATTCTCTCCCTTCTTAAGGTTATTGCTTTTCTTGTTCTTCTACTGTTTCTAAAGCATTCTTAGGCACTGGCGCTATATAAAATAAATAAAAACAATAAATTAAAGTTTAACTGAGCTGGGGATATTTGACCTACAGTATTCTCATAGAAGATATCTGCTGTTACGGTGATAGTGTTGGTACTGTCCATTTGCGTATGTCACGTTGATCACAATTCCCTTTTTCATCAACTTCTTTATTTAACTTCTTTAAACTTGTTTCTAGTAGTTGTTACTAGTTCTCACAGATAGTATCTGGTTAGAATTACATCATTATTATATTAACTAATTACCAGGGCCATTGTGTTTAAACAGGGTTTCCGCAGGGTCTGAAAAATCTTAAATTCTAAAATCAATACTTTAGACCTTAAAAAGACTTAAATGTACTGAAATATTGTGTTGTAGGTCTTAAATCTTGTTTAAACAAGTCTTAATTTTCCTTTGTTCATGTTTTGCTCCCCAATCTGGCCAAAACCCATACAATCACCAACAATCATCTCAATAAAACTTTAAACTTATATTCAAAAAGGTAATTTTAACTCTATTTATGATAATGGTTTAATTATTTTCCTCACAATAACATTTGTTTAAACGTGCTCCATGTATTTACTGCTGAGGACATCAACCTGGACAGATTGTTGTGTATAGATTTAGTTTATTATAGTTTTTAAAACTTTTGTTCATTTTTTTAATTTTAAATAAAGTTTATGTTGGAAAAAAAGGTGTGGATACAAGTAAAGCTTGCTTGTTTTTACACAATATTTAAATTTTTTTTGCTAAGAAATATCTAAAATATAGTATTTTTTTAAATTATTAATTTATTATTGTATTTTTAAATTATAATTTAGTTTGATAGGCCAAATAAAAGTCTTTTCTATTTGAAATATTATTTAGCCTTTAGCCCTAAAGCCTTTAGTAGAAAACGTGGATGCCCCCAATATTAAGCATGCTGAATGAAATGATACTAAAATAATGAATTGTTATAAAACATTGTACAGTATTCTAAACTATATGATGTTGTTGTGGGACGACGTGAGACAAAACAAACAAATTATAGTGGAACAATAACGTTTAGCATTGCACTGACTACAACTGGCCAACAAACTAGTCTAAAAATGACCATGATGGTGTTACACACATATGAGTGACTCAGTGATGAACTGGTGTCTATGGGACTACATACACAAGTCTGTTAAACCAAACCATGTCCCTGTATACCATGATGGTGTTACACACACATATGAGTGATGCAATGATGAACACAAGTGTCCACTACTGATGAAACATCTAAATGCCAGCTAGCTCTCAGCGACTCTTACATGGTCGCCCTCTGAAGCTAAGCAGGGCTGCGCCTGGTCAGTATCTGAATGGGAGAGCACATGGGAAAGCTAGGTTGCTGCTGGAAGTGGTGTTAGTGAGGCCAGCAGGGGCGCCCAACCTGCAGTCTGTGTGGGTCCTAATGCCCCAGTATAGCCACGGGGACACTACACTGTTCAGTGAGCGCCGTCTTTCGGATGAGACGTTAAACCAAGTTCCTTTTAAACTCTAAATGATAAAAAAGAATCATTAAAGCCTTCTCTCTTACGTGTCATTTGCTTTTAAAGTATTTTTGTTTGAGCGATCATCATATTGACAATTGTGCTCCCTTCGTAGTGCACTTTGAAATCATTTATGCCATTTTGAATGCAGGAGTGGCTCATGATGAAAGTTAAAGGTGACCTATGGAGTGCAGAATCTACATTACGTCTCCACAGCTTATGAAAACAAAAATATATAGGGTACGATAATGGTTTTAATTTTTAGTAGCCTAGACTATTTATTAAGAAATGTATGTACCGTATATGACATGGGCCTATATAGACTAGATCGTTGTTGCAGCAGTGCTTTGAATGTGTAAAAGTTGTAAAGGTAGACATTAAAAGTGTATAATTATTTCATACACAACATTCACAAGTCTGTTAAGCCAAACCATGTCCCTGTATACCATGATGGTGTTACACACATATGAGTGACACAGTGATGAACTAGTGTCTATGGGACTACATACACAAGTCTGTTAAACCAAACCATGTCCCTGTATACCATGATGGTGTTACACACACATATGAGTGGCACAGTGATGAACTGATGTCTATGGGACTACAAACACAAGTTCTGCTAAACCAAACCATGTCCCTGTATACCATGATGGTGTTACACACATATGAGTGACACAGTGATGAACTGGTAGTCTATGAGACTTTTAAAGCAGATCGCTTCGAGACATCCTGTTATCGGAGATAAACTGCACTCATCGGCTGTCGAATCAAAGAAAAGGAGAGCCTGGACGTCTGTCTGTAATGAATTTAATCCAAATGAACACATCTACAAGAACAATACAGCAACTTCAGGTCAGAATCTTTAGGTTTATTGTGGCTTTTTATAATCTCTGCTGTGTTTCTAATAGTTATTTAATACAGCTGTTGTGGAAAAACATCTAAATAATCCTCAAACTGTTGCTGAAGCTCGAAGAGAGAGGTTTAAGACCGGCGGAGGACCTGGAATAAACACTATGATGTGTTGGATGAGTTACTGACAGGAATCCTGGAGAATCGGCAACCTTTGGAGAACATCCCAGACGATGACCATCTGGACCGCTCAGATGAGGGATCACATGCACCTATATTCAGTATCTGACTTTTGTTTGTCTCCTCTCAAACTTCTATTTGCTTCAGTCAGATGATGTGAAACGTTTCCCCGTTTAATCTGCGTTTATTTGACCATAGGTGAACTGTTCATGTTTCAAGGAGAAGGTCAAAACAGAACTGAAGAAGTGGAAAGCAGCTTACCCCCCGCGTCCTCAGAAGCAAGGCTGGCAATGTCTGCCAGTACTGGTAACCAGGAGAAGAGACTCGCTGTTCATGAACAGCTGGCTAATGATTGGCATGAACATAAATGGAGGAATCTTAAGGAGGAGCATGAAATGAAGATGAACATACTACAGGTAGAGCTGGAGATAAAGATGAAGGAGAGCAGTCACATCACTACATGAATCTGTGAATTTTTTTACCGTTTCTGTCCCCTTTAGAGCTCAAGACAGTTGTATTTAAAGAATTAGTTAACCAAAACATGACATGAATTAGGCTGAGCGCCTTCATGTTATCCACTAGTCCAGTTTTCTCCCGCGAGAGTTTAGAGGGCCAGAAAATGTTGACTGGCGAAGAACTTGAATGTCTAGTTTCATCAGAGTTCAGATGAAGAGAGAGTTAGTTTTGGTGAAAAGTACACATTATTACACTCTTCTTGTGTCTTTACACTGCTTATTTGTGTTTTGTTCTACACTCTTAAGGAAGATCTTTAGGTTTTTTGCTAAATAAATATGTTGAGAACGCATAATACTCTCCCATGTCTCTTTTTGATAAGGACACCTACCATTTACTTATTATATTATACAAATATTAACTTTATTCACACACTAAAGGGACAGGACAGGCTACTCCTCGCAAAATGTACCAAATAAATAAATAATAATACTGTGATATTATACTGTCACCGTTCAAAAGATGAAAAATACCGTGATATTAATGGTAGGTCATATCGCCCACCCCTACCTTCTCCAAATCTTCCATTAGCACACTCGTGCTCAGAGAAGCTGCACAGATATCTTCAGCTCCAGTGGTTTGAGTGTCGTCTTCAGGACACGCCCACAGTCAGGAGAATCTCATGAATATTGACGTCAGCGCCACTCTGTGGAACCAATGATATTTCAGGATCTACCTGTAGATCACACAGGTGTGTTTTAGTGAAGTGAAAGAGTCAAAGAGCTCAGATTGTGTTCCTGCTGCTCGAGAGCGTCTGTACTTCTGCAGGTGAGTTGAACACTTCTACCATTACGCTTCTTTGTGGAGACGATGAAGGGGTTTTATATGTGTGAGTGTGATTAAAACGTCTGATCCTGAAGATTAAAGCCTCAAACACTGATTAAACATGGTGTTAAATCACGTTCATTTAACCACTGGCTCTAAAATCACAGTATTCTTTAATCCCTTTAAAGTGTTTGTGCTCTTCTATATCAGACTGACTCAAGAGTTTCCAATAATTCAGCATCAAATAGAACTCTAAACACACCGTCACCAAATCAAAAGTAAAGTTAAACCAGACCTTCCAGTTGAACAGGAAGAAAAGCTGCTGGAAAACATCAAGCTGACGTTCCTGACACTGCACCGAAGGAACCCATTAACTAACCACATGGCTTCAATAATAGATTATTGAACGGGGGGGTTAAACCAACTCGGGCGGGGGTTAAACCAACTGCATTCATGTTAAGGACTGTATATATGAATGATTGTTTCCTCAAAGCTCTGCTAATGTCTGCATTGGTGTTTTAGCTGCAGTATGGCAGAGGAGCGAGTAAAGGACTCTCTCTCAGAGAAACACAGGTACTGACTCTGTTTTTACACCATTATTTCAAAACTTTCTCTGAAGAACAAAGACCAACAACAGTGCACTTATCTGTGTTGCTGATCAAATGATGGACAAAGCTTCAGTTTACACCTTCAGGAGATGTGTTTAGATCATTCTAGGTTACAGATGGCTTGATCTGGTGTCATATTTACCAGAGCTGAACATGTGTCATGTGTGGTGTTTGAAGTCCTGCACAACATCAGAGTTAAAGCTGACCACAGAACAGTTTCAGCTTGTGCTTATAGAGGAGAGAACATGAAGATCAACTAGAACATTTAATACACATATGCATGTCCTGCAGTTTATTCCTCTGGTGTGTTTGTGTCTTCAGTGTGAGATCAGGATCATATGTGTCGAGCTCTGTGTCTCTGAAAAGTGACAGGTCTAAAGACGGTCATCCTCCAGACATCAGTGAGAAAACACCATCATCTGTGAAAAGGTATTTTGTGTTGTACATTATGGGCAGGGCCAGACGGAATCTGCGGACATTTTTTGCTATTTCTGCGGAGTATTTTATTAAAAATCTGCGGATTTATGCGGAATGATTTTGGGAGTATCATAACAAAAAACTTAATATATTAAATAAAAAGTAATACCTTTTAAACTTTTATTTAATGTTTACAATGCGAATCCAATTAGATCCACTTTATTTGGTAAACAAAGTAAGTCTCTCACATAAAATCTCTACTAAAAGACAGATAATAGTACTTTACAAACTGTGTTGTAAAAAAAATAATATGAATATTTTCATATTAGTCAATATTATTACTGAAATTAATTTGAAAACTAAAATAAATATACATTTACACAAGTAAATAAACAGAATCAATGATGGGCTAAAAAAAAAAATCTGCGTAAATCTGCGGAATTCTGCGCGGAAATCTGCGGAATTCTGCGCGCGCAGATTCCGTGTGGCCCTAATTATGGGTCACAGATGGACTGTTTCGAACATATTATGTGAACCAACGATTCAGAAAGGATGCTGTTTGAATGATTCAAATGACTCAATGATCTTTGGTGAATTAAGTCATTTACAGACACCTAGTGATGGTTTTAGTTTCTTATTTACAGTATCTTTTAGACAGGCAAGAGGACAAAACTGGAGCAATCAATCATAAGTGAAGTTTATTTATGAAGTAATTTGGAGAGGATCACGTGCTGATGATTGATCACAGCTGGTCCTGCATTAGCCAATTCATGATTCACCAATCAGACGATTTCTAAGCTACTATAAATACCCTAAGCTCCATATCACAGCCATCTTCATTTTGAAGAATCCCCCTTCCACCCCTACTCCTCCTCCTTTCCTAGATGGGTGGCACGTTGGCCGTGGTTAGCACTGTTGCCTCAAAGCAAGAACGTCAAGATATGTCGTCTCCCCGTGCTCATGTGGGTCTCCCCCGGGTTCCCTGGTTTCCTCTCACCGTCCAAAAACATGCAACTTAAGTTAATTGACAAATCCAAATCGGCACCATAGACATGCTGCTTGTAAGTAGTTATCTCTTAAGAGCAATCACTATCTGTTCATCAGCTACTACAGCAGGGGAGTTCTCCAGATCTACCTAAACTCAAACTCCCCTCTCGCCTTGCAAAAGGGAGGGAGCCCCGGGCTCGAGGATCTTATGAATTCAGGGCTCTGAACTCATGAACTCAGCATGCCAAACAAGCTTTATAAATAATTCAATCAATACAATCAAGTTATGTGATTTCCGTAAACAAGGCTTTTTTTAAACACATTTTCTGCTTTGAAATGTTTGGAAATTCAATATTTCTCCACAAGAGGGTGAAAACTTGATCCGTGTAATATCCGCATGAATCACACAAACCAGTGGTGAATCCTGAACAGGTTTTATAGTTTTAGCTGATCTCGGGTCAGTTTTAGGAGTTTGTAGATGCGTTAATGAGACATTCATAAACTGAAAAGAAATAATAGTTAATAGTCTTTTGTTGTTTTGTTTAGCAGAGTTGATCATGGAACAAACAATAAATAAGTCTTGAAAACATATAGATATTGACACTGACACAGACATTGAAGAACACTTAATATTTAAAGATATTAGATGATAAGCTAAGTGCATTTATACTGTAGGTTATACTTTCAATTTATAATCAAGCATAGGTCGGGCAGGTGGCAAACAATCAATGGTCCAAAAGAGAGTCCAAAAAGACAAAACACAGGTAAACCAGCAAACAGGGAAACGCTTTATGAAGTCCATAACATGAAACAATACTCAGCAATGGATGTCTGTCAAAATGATGCTTATATGTGAGTGTCTGCAGGTCATCAGAGCCGAGTTTATATGAATCATGTGATGTGGAAAGCATTGGGGTCATGTAGACCAGGGGTGTCAAATTCAGTTCCTGGAGGGCTGCAGCCCAGCAGATTGTCAGGTTTCCAACCCTACTTCAACACCTTAAAGCTGCGGTCACACTGGACTTTTCTCCCCATAGACTTCCATTCAACCACACGCAAATGCGTCAGACTGGAAATGTAAGGTCATGCGTCAAGTTTCGCTGCGATGCAGTTCGAGCTTGGTGAACTCTGACCTGCGAAATCCCATCACTTGATTGTGTGAGACCAATTGAGGATCAAAACATGACTTCTCTCGATGGAAATTTTAAATAAGGACCAATCGCTCACTTTTTTAAAATGTTTAATCATCTTGTTTAAATCCTGCCTCTTTTCACAGCGCCGCATGACAGAATTCCACACACACAAACTCCAATGTGACTGCAGCTTTATCTGAAAGCTTCAAACAAGCCTGAAGGACTAAATTAGTTTGATCAGGTGTGTTTAATTTGGGTTGGAATTAAGTTGTGCAGAGTTGCGACCCTCCACGAACTGAGTTTGACAGGGGCTGATATGAGGTGTAGAGTGCTCTCTAGTGTGTCTGGTGGGCACTCCAGGTAATGACGGTGACACCAGTCAAAATTAATTTTGTCATCATTCTAGGTTTTTCCGTTTTGGGAGGTCAAAACATCATCCACCAAACCTCAAAGAGAAAACACCATCGTCTGCCAAAAGGTATTTTGTGTTTTACTTTTTTGGTTACTGGGGGTGGAAACCTTTAGGGACCTCAAGATCTGATTTGATTTAAATTCCAAAATGATTGTTTACTTTTCCCATACTTTCTCCTGTACATTATTATCTTTACAACTTTAAAGGGCATATACATGACCCCTTTTTTAAATATTTAATATAAGTCTTTTGTGTCAGCAGAATTTGTCTGTAAAGTTTCAGCTCAAAATACCCATCAGATTATTAATTATAGCTGCCAAAATTGTTCCATTATAGCTCTAAACAAATTTTTCCGCTTTTTTGCACTGGCCCTTTAAGAATAGTTCTCCCCGCCCACCGTTCCCGTCAGCGTGCCCCAATCTCCGCCCTCGGCTGCGTCAGACACACAGACACAACAGGAACAGATGTAAAGAGCAGATCTCACTACGTTTGTGAGAAATACAACAGTAAGAACTTTACCAAAGACTGTTTAATGTGTTTGTTAAGGAGTTGCAACGATGAATCACGCACAATGCAGTTATAGAGTTCGTTCACGCACGCACGCGCGCGCGCGCGCACATACACAGACATCGCACGATTTTGCAAGCAAATGTGAAAGGATACGGGCTAATGTCCACTGCTGTATGGATATCTGTTATGTTAATGTACACAATAAATGTCAATTAATGTCAACAATCCGAGATTGAAGTGTCTTTTTTGCTGACACACGGCTGTGCTGATGAAGTAAAGCTGAAGTCAATGGCTGTAGTTCATTACGAACATGCATTACAAACATGTTTTAAACACGTGTTAAACTTGTGAAACTCACTCTTGATCACATTTGATGATGATTGATGACCTTCGCGAACTGAACAGACCTTTTATTCCCGGTTGTTTTGCGCACGTCCTGTCTTGTTGATATGATTATACATGTTACTACGGAGACATGTTAATACGCAGCTGTCAATCAATTCGGTGGGCGGGGGGACCGCACTCCTACGTCAAGTTGCGGTCGATCTCAAAACCGCTCCAATTGGTCCACCGTTTTTATGCTGTTAAATTGAAAAAAAAAAAGGACTGGGTGTGTTTATATCACCCCAAAATGACCGTCTGTACACTATACCTACACATATGACTGTCCAAACAGCTTAAAAAGTAGATTTTTCATCAAAGGTGCCCTTTAAATTCCAACCAGGAAACCTAAGTTTATGTGCTTGTGTTTAATAAATGGAATTTATTACGACTCAAGGTTTTACTTTTGGGTGCAGAAGGAATTTCAACAGCATATTGAAGTCAGCCACAAAACAGAAGCACCAGATAATATGTCTGTAATTATCCATCTGTCCAAATTAAGCTAATTCTGCAGGATGCATACACGTGTCTATTAGCTGTTTTTCTGTTTAGAGTTTGAGCTCACGCAGACCCGCATGTCGCAATCTAATCTGAATACAGAATCGATTCAGAACTTTTAGAAAACTTTTTGGGAATAAAACAAATAAAAGAATACTTTAAAAGTCTCAAAAGTGGTGAGCACTCAGTTAGATCTGAGGATTACAGTGGTGGCTTATCCATCGCCTCCGGGCCCGCGGACCCCAAGCTCCTCCACAATGTGCCCTATCACATTTGTGCTGGTTTGTCCCCTGGGATGCCCGTGCTTTCACTCATTGACACCAGAGATCAGATGCCCATCACAGCATCAGAGGGTGAGCTGTCATGTTTAGATGACAGACCGAGTTCGCTACAACCATCTGGGGTGCAATCCGTGGTCACAGATCTAGACTCGAGCATGATGGCTGTACTTGTCTCCCTAGTCCCACCGTCGGACTGACTAGAGCGGGGGCTGATGTGAGACAAATCCTTCCAGACCCCTGTCCTGAGATCCCTGGGTGGGTAATCTGGGTCTCTCACAGCCAGAACCAACACTGGTGTGGGCCATGACTCTTCAGCATCAGATTGCTGTCCTCTGTCTCCATTATAATGCTGCCCTGTCTGATACAGTTTGACAGGATAACAATGGTCTTACAGATGTTTTTCAAATTTGACCACTTCAGCACTGGCTTCACAATTCATATCCCACGCAAGCTCAACCATGGCAGTTGACGTGCTCTCACAGCACACTTCAGAGAAGTCCAGGTCATCCTGTTTGCTTCTCGCAAGTCCACTCATCGCCAGTTGCTTTTTTCGCTGCTCTGCACAGATGTGCTGGCTCTCAGCTGGCCCCGGGGCTTAAGCAGTATGCGTTCTTTTCCCAGTGAGCCTGCTCACACAGACCCTGTGCAAGGTCAGGGAGGACGAGGAGCAGGTGCGCCTCCGGGGTCCACCTGGACCTGAGTTTCTTAACTCACACTTCTCGTGTCGACCCCTCTCTGAGAAATTCCCAACTTCCTTTCTCAGAGATTAGGCAACCTCTAGGGCAACGATCCCATATCCGTCATTCAGTCACAGAGCATTTCCCCTTTTCAGGCAGATTTGTGTCCTCCTACCCGCTAACCAACTTATCATTTGAAGCGCATATACTTATTGTCACCAGGTCTCCCCAATGGGTAGCAAGTCGCTTCGCACCACCCTTCCCCTTTGAGACCAGCATGCTTCCCCAACGTACGGTCATATATTAAATATGTCTTGACTACAGTTAGCTAGGTAAAAAGATATTATTCAACACCCTAAATTCTAAACTATTCCCATACTCTGGTAATTATAGGCCTAGGGATACCGTTCGAAGGTTGCACCTTTGGTGATATTCTGTGCTCATGCTGTGCTTGGCAAACTTTACACAAAATGCATGACGGGCTCAGCTGCTGTGGGGTTTTCCATACACTCTCCCAATAGTGTCTCTTCTAGACACAAGTCAATGTTCTCGACCTGATGGGGAACGTCCTGGTTATGTCTGTATTTCTCAGCTCAGTTTAATATGTGACACAGCAATGGACCAATTGCACAAGTTCACTGTCTCGACTGTCTCCTTATCATGAGGTCTACAGAACATTTAGTATTTTTAATGTCTTTGAGATATATTTGTATTTGTTTGCCTCAGTAGTTTTATTTGTTAACAGTTTTGAATATGAGCTACCAGATTCAAGAAACAATACTCACAGAAGCCAAAAGAGTTTCAGAGACAATCTCCTGAAGATCTTCCAGGTGGGAAAATTATTTCAAATTCATATTATAACAGACCATATATTATTGAAAAGATATTGCTTCTGTAAAACATGTTATTTGTAAATGTTATTTTTCATGCATTTACGTTTTTTGAAGAATTACAATGTACAATTGACTCCAGTTCATTGAGTTATTAGAAAATAATACACCAATGTGATACTCATGATGATGTCATTATACTTCTGGTGTGCATTATTTCCTAATAATTCAAAGGATCTGAGACAATTATTCCACACATGTCACAAAGTGATTTTGTTTAAAAGACACTTAAACAAAGATGGCTTGGTGAAAACAAGGCAAAATCTAAGAATAGCTCAACACTGACTCAAGTTGCCAAATACACCGATTAGACAGACTTGACATGTAGTCATTATTTACAAATTTGACCTTATTTTAGCCAAGCCGTTTTTGATTTGATGTCTTGTAGTCTTTAATTAAACACAAACATATGCTTGTTGAGATTCTATGGTTTCCACAGCTTAAGCCACACTTCAGATGTTGTAATTCAGACATTTGTCAGGTTTTTGTTCTCAAACTGCTCCTCTATGTAGGACTAGTTTCTTTCACGGCTCATCCAAAGTCTTCTGTTTTGTTTTAATGTGATTCAATTGTTGTAGCTGTGAAATAACTGAAATCATTCAGCATAGTGATATGGAAATGTAATGTGCTCAAAAGGCCTGCTGGAACAAATTTAGCTGTATGTTTATCTGAAAATAACAGAACACTGTAAAATGTTTTTCAGCCAATCAGAATCGAGTACTTATAGACCTGTATAATAATATGTTTTCAATTATTAAATAGCTTTTTTGGATTTACAACGTTATGTGAGTAAATTTCTTTGTGATATATTGTTCTTCTCTTTTTTTAAATATAGAATCTTGAGAGTAAAATTATCAAGTATCTGAAGAATGAACTGGAAAACTTTAAGAATATCTTACAAGAAGAAAACACACAAGAGTTTGTAAAGGAGTTTCATGAGAACAGAAGCATTATCACAGAAGCAGCTCTTGATCTCACACTCTTCTTCCTGAGAGAGATGAAGCAAGATCAAGCTGCTGATACTCTCGAGGGTAAGAGACTCATGGTCATCAGTCAGACTGACTCTTACAAATATAGCTAGAAAAGTCAAGACTAAATCTCTCTGTTTCTTTGCTCCTGTGTTTAGATGAGCTGTTCTTCATTAATCAGCTTAAATGTAGCCTGAAGAAGAAATATCAAAGTGTGTTTGAAGGAGTTGCTCAGCAAGGAGACTCCACACTTCTGAATAACATCTACACAGATCTCTATATCACTCAGGGTGCGAGTGAACAGGTCAACACTGAACATGAGATAAGACAGATTGAAGCTGCTTCCAGACGTCATCAGTTACTAGAGATACAGGTTGAATGCAAACATTTGTTTGAAGCACCTGAACAAGACAAGCAGATCAGAACTGTCCTGACAAAAGGAGTTGCAGGCATCGGGAAATCAGTCTCTGGGCAAAAGTTTGTTCTGGATTGGGCTGAAGGAAAAGAAAATCAAGACATCAGCTTCATATTTCCTCTTCCATTCAGAGAGATGAACTTAAGGGTCTTAAACTTAAAGTCTAAAAGACCTCATAACTCAGTTTTTCCCAGAGACTAAAGAACTAAACCTTACAAGAAGGACACGATTTAAAGTCCTGTTCATTCTTGATGGATTAGATGAATGTCGTCTTCCTCTGAACTTTGCTGGTAATGAGACGTGTTGTGATGTATCGACAGCAGTCTCTCTGGATGTTCTCCTGACAAACCTCATTAAGGGAAATCTACTTCCTTCTGCTCTCATCTGGATCACCAGCAGACCAGCAGCTGCCAGTAAGATTCCTGCGGACTGTATCGACCGGCTGACAGAGATACGAGGATTCAGTGATGCCCAAAAGGAGGAGTACTTCAGAAAGAGACTCACAGATCAGATTCAGGCCAGAGAAATCATTGATCACATTAAACAGTCAAAGAGTCTCTTTATTATGTGCCACATCCCAATCTTCTGCTGGATTTCAGCCACTGTTCTCCAGAACATTTTGAAGGAGAACAGAAATACTGAACTGAAACACAGGGCTGATGCTGAAACACTGCAGGAATCTCCCAGGACTCTGACACAGTTGTACACACACTTTCTCCGCTTTCAGATCCAGTAGAGCAGTCGAAAGTATGATGGAGAAAACACACCAGATGTCTCCTGGGATCCAAACCTCATCCTTTCACTGGGGAAACTGGCCTTCCAGCAGCTGGAAAGAAACAATGTGATCTTCTATGAGAGCGATCTGAAAGACTGTGGCATTGACGTCTATCAGGCATCTGTGTACTCAGGCATGTGTACCCAGATCTTTAAGAAGGAGACAGGATTTGTTCTTCATACCATGTACTGCTTTCTTCACTTGAGCATTCAGGAGTTCATTGCAGCCCTTTATCAACATCTGTTTCAAGACATTAACAAGACAAAAGCAGAAAAAAGAAGAAATAAGTCCATGATTGATTTGCTGAAGACTGCAGTGGACAAGGCTCTGGAAAGTGACAATGGACATCTGGACCTTTACCTTCGCTTCCTTCTCGGTCTGTCACTCCAGTCCAATCGACAACTCTTACGAGGCCTGTTGACACAGCAGGATGACAGAGACCAGAGCAAAGAGGAAATAATCAATTACATCAAGCAGAAACTTGAAGGGAATCTGTCTCCAGAGAGATCCATCAATCTGTTCTACTGTCTGAATGAACTGAACGACCAAACTCTGCTGAAAGAGGTTCAGTCTCACCTTAGCAGAGGAAGTCTGTCATCTGCTGACCTTTCACCTGCCCAGTGGTCTGCTCTGGTCTTTGTGTTGTTGACCTCAGAGGAGGAGCTGGAGGAGTTTGAGCTTCAGAAATTCCAGAAATTAGACGAGTGTCTCATCAGATTATCAGCAGTCATCAAATCCTCCAAAAGAGCTCTGTAAGTCAAAGTCTTTCTTTCATCTAAGGAGTAGACATTTCCTGAATTTAAATAATTCAGTATATCATGTTAATGGTCATGAGCTTTGGGTCATGATCGAAAGGACAAGATCTCAGACACAAGCGGCCAAAATGAGTTTCATTCGCAGGGTGGTAGGGCACACCCTTATAGATAGGGTAAGGAGCTCTGTCATCTGGGAGGTGCTTAGAGTAGAGCCGCTGCTCCTCCACATCGAGAGAAGTAAGTTGCGGTGGCTCGGGCATCTGTTTCAGATGCCTCCAGGACACCTACCTAGGGAGGTGTTCCAGGCATGTCCCACCAGGAGGAGGCCTCGAGGAAGACCCAGGACACACTGTAGGGACTATGGCTGCGTCCGAAACCGCCTACTACTCAGTAGGTACTGCATTTGAATTTAAACGTACTGCTCGGCCGTTAGAAAAGTATGTTCTATACAGTATGAATGTGAGTAGTATGAATGGAATTCGGACATACTACATCCGCCATATTGTCACGGTCACATGACCTACCTGCGTCAGTTGCGTCGCTTCACTCCCATTCATGAATTCTCTCGCGGGGCATCATGGGATAGCGCAGCATGCATGGGATGCGCACTTCAGAATATCGCCGGAAGTAGTAAGTCATCCGGGTACTTCTCGCATACTGATTTTCAAATTCTATGAATTCGGACATACTACTTGGCTCGCATACTGTTTTTAGCGTACTGTATAGTATGGAAGTATGCGGTTTCGGACGCAGCCTAATGTCTCTCGGCTGGCCTGGGAATGCCTCAAGATCCCCCCGGAGGACCTGGAGGAAGTGTCTGGGGAGAGGGAAGTCTGGAGTTCTCTCCTAAGACTGCTGCCCCAAGACCTGGCCACGGATTAACAGATGAAAATGACAAATGACATGACATCATGTTAATGAACATGCACAATACTGATATCATCTGCACTTCAAAATACATTAATAATAGTTTATTATGTCATATTTTAGTTTTTTTTTTTTAATAATGTTCAGATTCATGCTTTGGCAGGGGTTGTTTAAGGGATAGTTTACCCAAAAAGTAAATTTACAAATTTTTACTCACCCTTAAGGGGTTATAAACATTTCTAAAACTTTTTTCTCCTGTTGGACATAAAAGAAGATAATTTGAAGAAAGCTGGAAACTGTAACCATTGACTTACACACCAGTTGTTTTTCCTACCATGTAGGTCAATGGCTAATAGTTTTCAGTTGTCATAAAACTATTTTCTGTCAAACATAATTAAACAGACCATAAAGGTTTCGAACCACTTGAGGGTGAATAAATGATTGGGAGAACTGTCTCTTAAGAAACAGCAAATAAGCCACTAAACTACATTGTCTATTAGTGAAAATTGCACACAAGTCAGCTATAAAATGATACAGCACCTTTAAGTCCTTTCTGGTAAGAGTGGATTGATCACACCGATGGCGTTTTCTCTATTCTCTCTATTTTTACTCATATCTATGCTGTTAATTATCAGGTAACAATGACACAGACACACACTCATACACATACACACTCATACACTATGGTCAGGTTTGTTTACCCAATTCACCTATACCATATGTCTTCGCACTGTGAGGGAAACTGGAGCTGGGACTCGAACTAGCAACCTTCTTGTTGTTAGGCGAAAGTGCTAACCACTGAACCACCGTGCAACCCTCTTCTTTATTATATCTTCTTCTAATCGTGCAGGCAGGCAAAGCAAAGACAAGAGCCGGATCTAGGTGCAGTTCTAATGTTAAATATAATCCATACACAAAGAAAATGGCAGAGCTGAAGACCAGAAAACACAGGCAGGAGAAAGATACACACGTACAGCAAACTATGATCAACAAATAATGACTGGAACAGAGGAGCTTAAATACACAGAGACTAGTAAGTTAACCTTTTAACCTGTGGTCCATTTTTAAGCATTTTCCAGAAAACGACTTACCCAAATACAAATGTCAGTAGCTCTTGAACCTTGTGGTTTATGTTCACAAGTCTGGTTTTGTTTGAAACTAGACATTGGCTAGTTTGATACCCAAAACAG
The DNA here is from genome assembly GCA_903798035.1 of Danio albolineatus. Lineage (NCBI taxonomy): Eukaryota > Metazoa > Chordata > Actinopteri > Cypriniformes > Danionidae > Danio > Danio albolineatus. The sequence continues at coordinate 21,993 of CAIGQQ010028362.1, read as the reverse complement.
TCAAAATAACTCAAAGTAGTAAAGAAACAGAGTAAAACATGGTAAAATTTAGGTGAAAGTGAATTGTGATTAATTTCAATGAAATTCATTAGAGGAAAAATGGATGTGACTATCAGGATAATGGCATGGAAACACTAGAAAGATAAAGCTAAATGTCTCACTAGGTTTTGATTCAAATTTCATGATGATACTGCCAAAAATGTAGCTTCTGTAAGCTTTTATTAAAAAAAAAAAAAAGTCTAGGCGTCTTTTCTAAAAGCCATTTGGAAACTCCAAATGGACACCTGGTAACCAAATGACTATATGAGTCAAAATTGCACAATGCATGTATGCATATCTATTCAAAACAGTTCTGCCTACAAAACCACACAAGAAACAAGTATTTTAGATCATTTAGAACAGTGGTTCTCAAACTGTGGTACGCGTACCACTAGTGGTACGCGGGACTACTTCCAGTGGTACGCAGAAGAATCTCTGAATAATAAAAGAATAAAATGAACACACTTTTTAAACCCTTTGACGCGTCCGATAACACCGTGATCAGAGAGCATTGGCTGTTCCCTGAAGCGTACGAGTACACCGGAGTGCTTAGAATGTCTTCTTTACTGCATCGCGTCATCAAACGTTAAAAAAAAAATCAGTCTGCTTGGCGCGGAGGAAGAAAAAGAGGCGCGCGGCGCTAGCGGAGGGTTGTGCGGAGGGAGAGACACACGCGCTAGAGAAGCCCTTCAGCAGACCAGTCCTGTTGTGTTGGGATTTCAGTTACTAACTCGGGAATACTGCACGTATGAATTGGTCAAGCACTGTATATGTGTATGTAAGGGATAATCAACGGCTTGCCGTGCGTTAATGCACGACGCGCAGGCAGACAGAGAGATAGAGAGCATCTGTCAGTGCTGTTTATACATGCTAATGTTATTATACGATTTCATCAGTCCGATCATGGGTGGACAGATAAGACATTCTCAGTCAGATGAGTATTTTTCTAATTTTGCGGATCTCCCGTCCGCCAGTAACAGTTCTCATCGGTTTCACATGCGAGTTGCTATAGTAACTATAAACATTTGGGAGAAGCGCATTCATTTTGAACTGTGATCAAAACTGACTGGAACTACCTGTGCGTTGCACACCCTCCAGCCAATCAGAATCAAGAATATCAACAGACTGTGGAATTCATGCATCACTCGCTTTTCTGACACACATAAGCCTGCTGTAAATGACGAGCAGGAAGCGGATATAATTTCTGATTTAAATATGTAATTCCAAATCGTATCAAAATACAAGTTAACGTTTAGATATCAAAGATATGTCATATGTACATGCAATATATATCTCAAAAGGTATAAAAAAAAATGTATGTATATACGTATATGACATATAACCTATATTCATCAGGTCCAAGCAACATTTGCAGGTTTTGATGAATAGGCTACTATATATTAATACTTTACAAGTACATCAGTTTTCTTTTTACTTCTTATGAACAGTGTCATTTTTAAATCACTTTTAAAAGCACATTTTAATTTAAATGGTAATGTTATTTTTTTACTCTGCAAGCACAGTTAATGTTCAAACTATTTATAATGTGCAAAGTGGGTGACAATAATACATATTCTTAATAAAAGGAATTGATTTGTCCTTTTTTTTAACTGTGCAGTGCTGTCGCTGCTTAATTAGACCTACTACGCTGCTGTATTTCAATACCGGTCATTATGGTGGTACTTGGAGAGGCAATTTTTTTCTGAGGTGGTACTTGGTGAAAAAAGTTTGAGAACCACTGATTTAGAACATTTGTGGCAATTGGTGTCCATTTGGAGTCTTCAATTGACATTTAATAAAAAAAAAAAAACGCCTAGACCAGGGGTGTCCAAACTACGGCCCGTGGGCCATCTGCGGCCCGCAGTAAGTTTAGTGGCGGCTCGCGAGACTTTTTATAAATATGAATAGAATCCGGCCCGCTGTACAAAAATTAACGTAATTCAATAAATAACCACTGGGTGTCGCTATCACATGCCTTCAATTAGGCAGCATTTCCTGTTATGACGTAAATGGAAAATCAACAATGAGTGCAGAAAATGTCCGAGTTTTACAAGAGTTTGGATTTATCCAAATTTCTCTTGATGAAACACCATTCAAAAAGGATGATGAGTCTGTTTGGCTCCACATATATGTGGCAGCAAACATTTTCACTGATGAATCTAAACAAATCTAACTGACAGCCACCTCTGTGATTTGCTACGTACATTTTCTACACAACTCACTCCTGACTTAGCATCAATTCTGAAATCGAAGACAGAGAGATAGATAGATAGATAGATAGATAGATAGATAGATAGATAGATAGATAGATAGATATGCCTGTCTGTGAAATTGTAAAATTTGGTCCAGGACAACGTGTTGTTTTTTGCATCTGGCCCTTGGCCAAAAAACTTTGGACACCCCTGGCCTAGACTTTTTAGGATTAAAAATAAAAAATAAAAGCATTTTCTTAAGTAATAGCTTACATAAACTATACATTTCAACTATTTTCAAAACATATTACTGTATTTTACTTTATGTAGTCTAAGAAACATTTCAAAATGACATATTCATGATCAATGTCTTTATTTCGAAATATTTTGATAACAAAACAACACATCAAAAATCATATCTCAAATAAATTGCAAAAAAAAAAAAAAATTGTTTTGATTTTAAATTACAGCTTTTCATTCAAACAAACCTAAAACACTAAAGTGCAAATTATAATGCAAATCAAATTGTAAAACATATTTTTATATTTAAAGTATTTACAGTGCAGAAGGACAGTCAAGACAATCACTGAGGAGGTTTATTCTCTAATTATCTGCAACCCAAAGCCACTGAAAGACAGGAAAGGGAGAGACAAAAAGTTTGTGAGCAGAACAAATCAAAATTGTAAGACTGTCTGTGTGTGTTTTGAATGAGAACTTACCTACAGTGCACTGCCTCCTGCCTTGCAGGCACCCACTTGCTCCAACTGCACATTGGAAGAATGTAAGCAGAACAAAAATTATATTCAATGAATTAGAAATCTGACAGAGAAAAACAACAAAAGTAAAAGAGGATTTCAGTCTAATATTAGAAACATACAACAATTTGAAGCACATATAGTCCTTCATATTACTATTTCTCATGACTGTTTGCTAAATACCTGATGCTTATAATGCTCAGCATGATAAATGGTTTGTACTACGTTTACTTATCTTCACCTTGTAATCATTTCCTTCCATTAATTTTGTGTCTAAATCACTGATATAGTATGAATTCTCTATTAGAGTTCAGCGGTCTACAGATTCACACGTGTGCGTGCATTGTTTACCTCTGACGTCATCACAACCATGATCAAATGATCAAAACAGCGAACATTAAACAACAAATGTCAAATACATAATAAAATATACAAACATTCAAGAGAACGATGGTGAAACTTACCAATCTAAACATGGATAGCCTATGTAAACAAAGCTTCTGAATTTATGGCTTGTTTTTGCGTCCATTCCTCGTCTTTCATGCTCCAGGACAGTATGAAGTCCAAAAAACTGTTTTGATATCGACTTTATTTGATAGAGAGGCTCAGATGTGAGCTTTGGAGACTGATCCATGCGCTGATCAGGAGCTCACTGCAATAACACTTCATCAGTACATTCGCTACGTGCAAGGATTTCATCCAAAACTATGTGCGCAAATTACGTAAACTGTGTATCCCTGTTAGGGTCAGTTGATTGACTACTTTATACATCCATCAAAACATTGCTGGCTAGGCATTGGCTGGCATTATTCAGCGTAAGCACGAGGAGCGAAGATGGACACCTGGCAGATCCAGTCAGAAGTTGGTGTTTTTTTTCTGACTGGTAACAGGCTTTGTGATTGAGCATAGAAACGGGGGAGGGCTCAAGAGTCTAAACTATGAGAATAGCAGGGCTTTTTATCATTGGAATGCGGTGTATAATCAATATTTCATTTAAAATAGACATCATTCGTTATCGGAGCCTAAATGGCTTGAAACATATTTTTAGTTTTTTTCCTAATTGTTTCTTTGTTTTGGATGACAAACTGGGATGCATTTTGAATACTGGACCCTTGCACATCTGCATGCTGTTGTTTCCTGGAATCATTCACGCTGATCAGAACTACAGGTGACGAAACGTAAGCATTGCCGTGCATTTTGTGCATGTTTAAAAGTCCGCCCAGATTCCAGATGATCCTCAGAGGAAAACACTAGAGTGAGTTCAGCAGCTGGAGGTGCAACAGTGGACAAGGGTGATGGGTGAGAGGCAGGTTAATGAAACCATGACAGGGTACAGGACAGATGATGAGGGGAAAACAGACAGGCTGGTGGACAGGGAGGAGGAAAAAGCCAAGGCAGGGACTACTGGACAGTAAACCAGAGCAGATCCTGTGGATCAGGATAAACAGCTGGAGCACAGAGCTATAGCATGTCCTTAAATTTTGCATTCACAGGTGAGGCAGTCCTTATCACTGGCATTGAAAAATACATTTATTTGTTTTCTATATTTCTAATATGTCTGTATCTCTGTTTGCTTTTATTGCGTTTCTTGATATGCAACTTTAAATGTGCTAAAGGAATTTATTATTAATTAGTTTTGTTCAAGTCATTGTCTTTCATCTCTGGACCTTTTTGCATGATCTTCTTTTTATTTGATAAAAATATGTCTTGGTTTATTCAGATATCTGATGGAAGCCATTTAATTGTGTTTAATTTACATAAATTCTGGTTAAAGCTTAAATTACCAGATGTTTACTAATTAGTGAAGTTAAACCAGTCACTACAGTCATATGTGCTTCAAACTATTAAACACACCAGATGAACACATCAATATTGTTTTTGTCCTCTACACAGGCTACAGGGCTGTAATCTCACAGTTCGGTCCTGTGAGAGTTTGTCATTTGTTCTACAATCCTCAAACTGTGTCCTGAGAGAGCTTGACCTGAGTATCAATGACCTGCAGGATTCAGGAGTTAAGCTTCTCTCTGATGGACTGAAGAGTCCAAACTGTAAACTGGAGATTCTGAGGTTTGAGTTCAAGCACCTGATTAATTGATTGATTGATTATAATTATTATTTACATCAGATAAATGACAAAAAAATACACTGTAAAAGTGATTTATTTTCTTCTTTCTCAGACTGGTCATGTGTAATCTCACTGCTCAGTCCTGTGAGAGTTTGTCTTCGGCTCTACAATCCTCAAACTGTGTCCTGAGAGAGCTGGACCTGAGTAACAATGACCTGCAGGATTCAGGAGTGAAGCTTCTCACTGATGGACTGAAGAGTCCAAACTGTAAACTGGAGACACTGAGGTAAATACTTTTCTATACAATAACTACTAAAATATTTCATATTAGCCCACATTATTTCACATCAGGGCTTGTCATGCTTGAACATGTTAACCCTAATACTAAACCCAGTATAACAGGTAATTGTAATTAGTAATCAGTATAATCAGTAATTGTGTTTCACACTGCTCATACTATACCTGTAGTTAACAAATAATCCAGAGTATTGATTAACAGATGCTTCATTAACTGTACATCCTGTTTAACGTTTTTGTTAGCATATTTGTGTTATCATGTTGCTGATCAGAAGAACAGCAACTATTCCTGCACGTTTTACCCAGCGAATGCCCTTCCAGTCACAACCCAGTACAGGGAAACAGATTAAAATGGCCAAATGTGTTTAATGAACTAAATGAACTCACCTCTTGTTGTCAGGTGTATAATATGTCGCCGTGTAGGTCATTAGTTTCAATAAGACAAAGACAAAAGTACAAATGAATGAAAACAAGGAGCAAATCATGTCATCTAACATGTCCTGATCACTCCAGTTTACACTTTCCATCTTTGAATATTTATTTTCTCTCACTGACTGCTGTTTACATGATGCACTAGGGTTGGGTTGATAGACGATGCCATCGCCGATGGCAGATAGACATCAAGATGCTGAAAGGCATCGCCCAATCCTCCGCCCCGCCCCCCTGCAAACAGGCTCATGAAAAATACACACTTAGACCCTGTTTACACTAGTAAGTCTTAGTTTTAAAATTGCATTTTAGATCAAAAATGATCCACATCCACACTGACATTTCATCTAGCATTTCTGAACAGCCCTCCATCCACTGAAAACGCACATCACATGACCCCACACACACACACACACACACACACACACACACACACACACTGTCATGCGCTCCTCTGAGCTCCAGAGAGCAGTGCACTTTGGACAGCTTATCAAAGATGTACTGCTGGATTGCTGTCACGATCAGAGGAAGGAGAGAGAGTCAGACGAAGAAAACAGTATATTTATTACTGTGATATGGTTGACACAGGTAGAAGGTTCAGATTATAGGAAGTCATAGGGTTAGGGATCCAAACAGTGGATAGCAAGTAAACAGTCACTTCCCTGAGTGGAGAACGATGATGATGAGCAGAAGAGGAGCACAGGAGGGTATTCAGGATGAGGTAACGAGCAGGCTAGGTAGATCGTGTCCATGTGGGATACTCGATGGTGTGTGTGCGGATGAAGGGAGCTTATAAAGGAGTGTCCGGAGTGGTATCAGGTGGAGAGTCAATAATCCGGGGATTGTGCACGGCTGGAGGATGGTCTGGGTGATTGTGAGTGATTAGAGGGTGAGTGATAAGCTGGGGACGTGACAATACCCCCCCTCCACGGGTGACTCCTGGCACCCTGGTGCGACGGCGGGGACGGCCACGACTCCGAGGAGCAGGTTGGTTGGGATGATGCTTATGGAAGTCGTCTAGGAGAGTGGGATCCAAGATGTCGTTGCGAGGGACCCACGACCTCTCCTCTGGACCAAATCCCTCCCAATGGATCAGGTATTGGAGTTGGCCGTTCCGCCGTCGACAGCCAAGGATTTCCTGCACTTTGTAGATATTATCGCCAAAGATGTCGGGTGGCTCTGGAGGGGGAGGCGTCCGGGGGTCTGTAGAAGGAGAAGAGACTGGGTTAGTGAAGGGTTTGAGGAGTGAAACATGAAATGCTTGTGACAAACGGTAGGAATGGGGTAGGTTGAGGCGGTAAGTGACGGCGTTGATCCGGGAATGGATGGTGAACGGCCCTATGTAGCGGGGACTCAGCTTCTTGCAGTGCAGTCGGAGGTGGATGTTACGAGTGGACAGCCAGACCTTGTCCCCAGGATGATACACAGGAGCGGGAAGACGGTGACGGTCGGCATGGTCCGTGTGCCTCCGGACTGCCCGTTAGAGGTGGACATGGGCTGAGTCCCACACCCTCTCGCTCTCCCAGAACCAGTGATCCACCGCGGGCACTTCAGAGGCCTCCCCGGTCCAGGGGAACAGGGAAGGCTGGTAACCCAGGAAACACTGGAACGGGGTGAGCCCGGTGGAGGTTTGGCGGAGAGAGTTCTGAGCATACTCTGCCCATGGCAGATACTGGGACCAGGTGTTCTGATGGCGTGTGCAGTATGCCCAGAGATAGCAAGCGACCTCTTGAATCTTTCGCTCGGTCTGGCCGTTCGTTTGAGGGTGGTAACCGGAAGAAAGGCTGATGGTGGTCCCCATGAGACGGAAGAAGGCCCGCCAGACTCTGGAGATAAACTGGGGTCTGCGGTCAGATACGATGTCTTTGGGAATTCCAAAGTTTCTAAACACATGCTGGAAGAGGGCTTCAGCGGTTTCAAAGGCAGAGGGTAACCCCTTGAGGGGCATGAGTTTGCAACCCTTGGAGAATCAGTCAACTACTACAAGGATGGTGGTATAGCCTCCAGAAGGTGGTAAATCTGTGGCAAAGTCGACTCCGAGATGTGTCCAGGGTCGGCGGGGAATGGGTAGAGGCATGAGCTTTCCTTCGGGGAGATGGCGTGGAGTGGTGGTAACGGCACAGACCAAGCATCCCCGGACATACTGGGAGACATCGGAGGCCATGTTGGGCCACCAGTACCTGGCACGAAGGAGCGAGAGGGTTCGCCTGCTGCCTGGGTGTCCTGAGCCGAGGGACGTATGCGCATCCTCCAGGAGACGGGCACGTAGACCGACTGGCACATAGATGAGGTTGGGAGGAAGCTCTGGTGGAACTGGTTCTTCGTGGGTGGCGGCACGGACCTCCTCATCCAATCTCCAAAGGATGGGAGCCAAGAACACAGTAGAGCGGAGTATGGGCTCAGGATCGTCAGAGACAGGGTTTGGTGAGTATAGGCGGGAGAGTGCGTCCGCTTTGGTGTTTTTATGGCCAGGCTGGTAAGTAATAGGAAGTTAAAGCGGTTAAAAAAGAGGGACCAGAGGGCTTAACGGGCATTGAGACGGTGAGCATTACGGAGGTATTGGAGGTTTTTGTGGTCAGTTAACACAGTCACAGGTGCCTTGGCTCCCTTGAGCCAGTGCCGCCACTCCTCAAAGGCGAGCTTGATGGCCAATAGCTCGCGGTCTCCGATACCATAATTCTGTTCTGCTGGGCTCAACTTCCTGGAGAAGTACGCACACGGATGGAGAGCAGGGGGTTCACCAGACCACTGCGATAGTACTGCTCCGACTCCTACATCCGCTGCATCCACTTCCACCAAGAAGGACTGGGCAGGATCAGGATGACGTAGAATCGGAGCTGTAGTGAATTTTTGCTTCAGAAGGGCAAAGGCCTGACGAGCACTGGGATTCCAAGACAGGTCCTTAGCCCCTCCCTTGAGTAACGAAGTTAATGGGGCTGATAGTAGGCTATAGTTCCTGATGAACCTACGGTAGAAGTTCGCAAATCCCAGGAACCTCTGGAGTTCTCTCACAGTCCGAGGTTCCGGCCACTTTACCACGGCCTCGACCTTCCTGGTCTCCATGCGGACCCCCTCAGCGGAGATCACGTATCCGAGAAAGGAGACAGTGGATTGGTGGAATTCGCACTTCTCGGCCTTGAGGTACAGGTAATGCCTACAGAGCCACTGAAGAACTTGAATAACATGGCTTTGGTGGTCAGCCAAATTACTAGAATACACGAGAATATCGTCGATATAGACAATTACAAATTTATGAAGGAGATCACGGAAAATTTCTTTCATGAAGCTCTGGAAGATGGAGGGACTATTGGCTAGGCCATAGGGCATCACCTGATACTCATAGTGGCCGGTGGGTGTAATGAAGGCAGTTTTCCACTCGTCCCCTGCTCGGATACGGATCAGGTTGTAAGCACTGTGGAGGTCCAACTTAGTGAAGATCCGGGCTTCCCTAAGCTCTTCCAAGGCCGCGGGCACAAGTGGCAAGGGATAGGCAAACTTCACCGTAGCCTCATTCAGGATCCGATAATCGATACAAGGCCTTAACCCACCGTCCTTCTTGGCGACGAAGAAGAAGCTCGATGCAGTGGGAGAAGTGGAAGGCCTGATGAACCCCAGCTGGAGAGCCTCCTTGATGTAGTCATCCATCGCCTCGTACTCAGGACGTGAAAGGGGATAAATCCATCCATGAGGTAACTTGGCGTTGGGCAGCAGGTTGATACTACAGTCACAGGGCCGGTGAGGGGGTAGCTGTGAAGCACGGTTTTACTGAAGACATCTAAGTAGGCGTGATAGGGTTCTGGAATGGAGGATGACAGGGTTTCAGGAGGAGGCTGAACGGTGGTGGTGTGCACAGGCAGGTTAGGGTCCTTGGTGTTAGAGGTCGATGTTGCTGGAGGGCGAATATGGGCGTCGCACTCAGCCCCCCAGGATTGTACCTCTCCTGTGCTCTAATTGATGATGGGATGGTGTTGGATGAGCCACGGACGACCCAGCACCACGTCAACGTTGGCTCGGGGAAGAACGAGCAGAATCAGCTTCTCCTGGTGGTGAGGGGGAGTGATGAGTGTAACCTCCTTCGTCCGCCGGGTAATTCTCCCATCGCCCTTTGGTGAGTCTTGGATGTTCGTCACTTCAAAGGTGGTTTCGCTGTAGACGGAGGGAAGGCGGTGTTTGGCTAGGAAGGTCGATGAAATGAAGTTCCCGGCAGCCCCCGAGTCCACCAATACATGTACGGGGAGAACACGGGAGTGTATAATTAGCTTTGCATTCATATGGGGCATGTGAGAAACAACAGGCGTTAGAGAGAATGCACTTACCATTGGACGAGGGCGGGCGGACCGGGCAGGCAGCGATCTGCTGTGAGGCTTCTCCACAGTAGAGACAGAGCCGTCATTGGATACGGCGTTGTCGTTCTGACACTGTGAGATGACAGGTGTCTGTGAGCATGGGCTCGTCGTGGCTCATCGGTGGAGGCGGTTGTGGCTGGACAGAAGGGGTCCGGAATTCAGAAGGTGGGAGGACACAGGCGGACAGATATTGAGATACGGAGATGGTTTTTTAAATAAAGGTTTCAAGTTGGGCATTGTCGTCATAAATCACCATCTGTTTCCGGATGTCCGGATGTAATCCTCTTCTGTACGTGGTGAGGAGCGCCACCTGGTTCCAGCCACTACACGCTGCCAGTGTGCGAAACTTTAGGGTATATTCGTGGATGGTGGTGTTTCCTTGACGGAGACTGATGAGTTCATCGTGAACGGACATTGGGGTGAGCGTTGCTCCGAACACCTCCCGGAAGTGAGAGGTGAAGGCTGTGAAGGAGGAGAGGACCAGGCTCTGAGAAGCCCACAGGGAGTCTGCCCATTGCAACGCCTTGTCAGTCAGTAGCGAGATGATATAGGATATTTTGGAGGCTTTGTTCGAGAACCGTGTGGCGTTTGCCTCGATGTACAGAGAGCACTGAAGAACGAAGCCGCTACAAGTGCTTGGCTCGCCGCCATAGCATAGCGGATTTGCTAGCGGCGTGTTGACAATGGAGGGGAAGCCAGGCGCTGCATTAGATGGCGCAGTGGGCAGACTGGATGAAGTCATGTTGACCAGCTCAGCGAATGGATCAGGGGATCCAACGACAGCCTCCATAAAATGGGTGAGTGGTAACTTCACTGGTTGTTGCGCTGAGGTGTTGTTTACTACCGGGTAGATCGAGAATCCATTCACTTAAAATTTTTTGGTCGAGTATCCTGTCACGATCAGAGGAAGGAGAGGGAGTCAGACGTAGAAAACAGTATATTTATTACTGTGATACGGTTGACACAGGTAGAAGGTTCAGATTATAGGAAGTCATAGGGTTAGGGATCCAAACAGTGGATAGCAAGTAAACAGTCACTTCCCTGAGTGGAGAACGATGATGATGAGCAGAAGAGGAGCACAGGAGGGTATTCAGGATGAGGTAACGAGCAGGCTAGGTGGATCGTGTCCATGTGTGATACTCGACGGTGTGTGTGCGTATGAAGGGAGCTTATAAAGGAGTGTCCGGAGTGGTATCAGGTGGAGAGTCAATAATCCGGGGATTGTGCACGGCTGGAGGATTGTCTGGGTGATTGTGAGTGATCAGAGGGTGAGTGATGAGCTAGGGGCGTGACAATCGCGTTGTTAAACATGATATTTAATTCATCTTGTCTCTATCTAACAACTCTTCAGTCTTTTGAATCTATCAGGTAACGTGTCTCAGCGTCAGTACACTGCTTCAATCTTTCGTTTTCATGCTTGTGCTTATTAATGTTAGCGTAAAGCTCAGATTCTGTTGGTTGGTTCCTGTTGGTTGTTGGTTCCTGTTGGTTGAGTGCCGTGGAAAAAGTGATTGACAGGTGGTAATCTGTGTGTAACTTATGCGGGTTAGGTAGTTGAAACGGTAGGCTACGAATATTTAATTTGTTGTGAATGAATTAAATATTCATAAATAATTTATTCGCCGCCTATGACAACGATGCCATCGTCCATCACAATGTTTCACATTAGACATCGTACGATGCCAAATTGGTCGACATCGCCCAACTCTATGATGCACGCTTCCCGTTACTGACATGTCATGAGCCTCTGATCGGCTTCTGATTGGCTGTTTCTCTTGCCAAGTTTCCAGCAGCAACAAGCAAACACTGCTTTGTTTCACACTGAACAAACTTAGCAGCACAATGCAGGGTTAACACTACAAACACGATGCTAACACCACTCCATAGCAGGGCTTCATAACCCTGGGTAAAACGCTGCGCTAACACTGCTTTCAGATTACAGGTGTGAAACCAGTCTTTACCTGGTTTAAAAGCAGTGTGAACAGCCTGTAAGAGTTGGCTATATCTCTCCATGATAATAAACCCTGAAAATTGTTATGGAATTCCACGAGACAAGACCACGAGAATGGTCAGGCATTAAAACAATGAACTGGCTAATCTGAGAAGAAGATCAGAAGACCAGCTGTTCAACTGTTCTATTCAAATCATCCTGAGCTTATCTTTCTGACTGTATGTCCTTGCTTCATCAGAGTAGTTTATTTACATTTCACATAAAATGTTCAAGATTTTAATATGGTGTGTCTTGTAGCTTTATATTCATGTTTGGTATTCTTTTAAATGTCTCTGTGTGATTGGTAAAGGGGTCTTAAGGTCATTGTAATATTTCACTGGTATTTGATGAATTTGGTTTTGACTTTGATGAAATCTCTGCCAGATGCTCCCCCTCCAGAGATGATTAACACATCAATACACTAGGCAAGGGTCACTGTGACGCCCTGTTGGGTATATAAGGTAAAGATGTTGTACAGGCCAGTGGGATTCTGTAGCCAGAAGACCCCGTTGCAATGTATAAATTTCTGAGCTCTGTCTCAGAACTTATATGTTGCAATGTCTTTCTACATGGTCAGGTATTAATCTTTAACTCTGTTGTACAATCTGAATTGGCTTATCTTGTGTAATTATGTGAATTGAAATGGAAAATCTTTGCCTGACAAATAAATGTAAAATTCTTGTTTGAACTCTCCTGACAATCACTGACTTAATATGATATAATCTAGTGGCTAAATCAAACTTTCTTTATGTATGAGCATTCAAATTATAATAAATTGGAATCAGATTAAATTCGGAGTTGGAAACGAATTAAAATACGTTTTCATAAGTAAAATATTTCTTTTCACATGTGCTAAAAGGCTTACATGCATTTACCTTCACCCATACTGTTAGCTCCGTCATTGGACTAATAGATGGACACTTACAAGCCCTAAAGCAGGGCTATTCAATTGGCGGCCCGCGGGCCAAACCCGGCCCCCACGACAGTTTGTTCTGGCCCTCCAATTAGAGTGACCAAGACATCAGAAATAAATGTAGTTCAGTCGAAAAACGGCTGCTATAGTGATGAAGTGACGTGTCTGTTCAATACAGCACGAGCTGCAGTTGAAGGCTGACATTTAGTCACCTGACATTAAGCGAGTGTGCGCGAGCAGCCGAAAACATTTGAAAATGTTTGTAGAAAAGGCCTTTTATACAATGCACTTATATCGTTGTAAGGGATGCAACGATTCGCCGATTTCACTGCGCTTTAACTCGTCACGGTTGATTAATCGTAAAGGCTTCCCAACTGCGCGTTTCTGTTGTACAGAACGAAACTGCTGCATTTAAAAAGGTTATGCCACCTGTGCGCTAGTTTAAAGTTCCGAGCTATTAGGTATAAGGTACATGTACCCAAAGAGTCCACAGTGGTACCTCAAAGGTGCATATTAGTGCCCAAATGTGCCTAAAAAGTACCTTTGAGGTACCATTATAGACCCTTCAGATACAAATATGCACCTTTTGAAAAGGTACTGCCCCAGTGACAGCTCCTGTACCTTTATTTCTGAGAGCGTATGAATGCAGATGATAACAACAGTTAATCTAAATACTTAAGCCTATATAAAGCTTAAATTTACATTAGATGTGATCACCGTGAAACCATGATTATTCTTCAGACTATAATCGTACAACCAAAACCTATAATTGTTGCATCCATAATTGTTATTCAGTTCAAAACATATGAATGTGTCTGAATGTAGAAGAAGCCTACTTAAACAATTCACTGCTTTTGTTGTGCTTTGAAATAAAACATTTGAATGTTTGTTAAAAAAGCCACATTGTAAAATGCACTAATGTTATGTAGATTCAAAATACAACATATTAACATTTTAATGTAGAAAAAGCCAACGTGGGTGTCTTATGGAGCAAAAATATTGCAAGTCAGACCTCTCCGGCCCTTCGTTTGGGATGATTTTCGTGAACTGGCCCCCGTGACAAACTAATTGAATAGCCCTGCCCTAAAGTGTTCCCAGATGTGGAGCCCCTTTAGTGGATTGGCAGAAGAAGAAACAAAACATCTGCAGGGCTGTGATTTTATTCATATCTGTACAAATGTAATTTAAGATTAATGACGAAATTCAATGGTCTAATCAATGTCTGTTGTGTTTTATACATTACTTTAAGATGTCCTTCTGTGGTCAAGTGTGTCGTATTCCTCACAGCAGACTTTACAGCGTAATGTGATATTTATGTACAATGTCTTTGCTCTGTTCAGTTATAAAGATTATTTTGAGTGCTTACTGAGTGTTTGAGTGTGTTTGCTGACCTCAGGGGTTGATCAATAAGGAGAGGTAATCAGGATGTGTTTTCATCACTGGTGTTCACATGAGCAGAAACAGCAG
>CAIGQQ010028362.1:0-2500 GCA_903798035.1 Danio albolineatus | reverse complement strand
CTAGCTATCCAAACTCTGTCTGCAATGTAGCTATACTGACCTATGCATTTTATTATTGATTTTGTCCACTACTTATCAGTATTTAGTAAGAGAACGACCATGACTGTAGCTAGCAGATGATTTATTGTTCAAATGTAAATGTAGTACAAAAAAAGGAGCAGTAATCAAATATTCACTGAAAATTGTACATTTCTAAACACACAAAACACCAGTGTGTAACTATTTAAATAACTGCACTGCAATAGCGTCTCATACAATGTGCAATACACTGGAACAGTGACAAAAATCAATAAGACACAAAATATATTACAATGAGACCCATAAATAAGCCGAGACCCATAAATGATGCTGAGTGCATCATCCGGGTAATTAAAGTGCACTTATTAGTGTAAGAGTTTTCAGTGTGAACGCACTACTTACACTATTTATACTACACAATAGCGTAGAATAGCGCATAAGTATGTGATTGGGGACGCAGCTGATGTTAACCTCGAGGACATCGCTGCTTTGACAGCTTATCTGACGATCGCACTCAACAAAGCGTCAACTCTCTTCCTGCTACTGACTGAACCATACAGTGAAAGGAGGGGGGTGCAATTTTACAGTGACAGACACGAGAGGCAGATATAAGCCGTATTTTTATTTCTAATAAATTGTTTTACTTGTAATTTAGAGATATATTTATAATTTATATTACATTGTAGTACTGTTATTAATTATAAAGCAGATCTCTGTGGGCCCCTAGAGTGCATGGGCCCTTAGAATCGTCCTAACTTTCCCCCCCTTAGCGGCGCCCCTGCTTGCAAGTAGTTAACATTCTGAATAAGATTTTGTTTTGAAATGCATGCTTGATCTATGTACTTGAATGTGGTTATCTGTTGCTTTTGTTGCCACAATGTAGTCTACAAGTACCTGATTTAAAGACCTCTGAGCACTTGTGGCAACAACATGCTGTGGCAAATCACTGGTTACACCAGGAAATTGGCAGAAGATTTCCTTCACAGAGGGACTTTGCCTCCTCTGTCCAGTGGGCAAACCTTTTTCCATGCCTTTTTTTTTTGTTTTTTTTGTGAAGTTTCACAAACTAATTTCGAGAGGAGCACGTGATATGATTGACTTCAGCTGATTCCCATTGCTAATCATTAGCTAGCCTATCAGATCATCCTAAACCTACTATATATATCCTGCCTAAACTTCATTCCACATCTTCGTTTCCGGAAGAAGGCTCCTGACAGGGCTGCTCCAGTTCCTTCACGAGTTTAAAAAACTCTCTCTACAAACTTTTGCAACTTCAACAACAACAACAACAGCAGCAGCAGCAATTCATCTGGAGCCATCTTCAACAACAGATAACATGAACAGGAACAAAACTCCGCTCTCCCCGAAACACCAGCCCAGGGTTTAACAACATCAAGCCCAGCCCAGAAGCCGGCTAAACACAGAGGCTCCTCTAAGGCCTATGACCATAAAAGTCAGACTCCGTAGGCAAATAGATGCAAATAAAAAATGTCTTTATTTTCCAAACAACAGAACCCAATGCATCTTATCACAGCACTATTTCTAGCTTAAGTTTCATAACAAACGCTGAGTTACGGTCACAACTGTGCTTCCTGCTAATGCTCTCTCTCTCTCCACGCAGTGCAGGCACCGTAAGATAATGTTGTACTGACACCTTGTGGCCAATTGCCAATATACAATCTTGGCTCCTACAATGGACACACTGGAAATAAGTGGAACCAGCAGCAATACTAGCAGATGACGGATACTAACCTTCACATCAGAATTTTCGCAGGATGCTGTAATCTTTCCTGTGCGGTCTGCTGTTAAAACCTGCTCAAGACAACCTCCTGTGTCACAATCACCAGCGATCTACAGCCAGAGATCGCTGGTTGACACACACACAAACATTCCATGAACTACAAATCTGCTTGTTAACGGACTACAAATCCAGTCATGCAGCGCACACACTCACACTCCTGCTCCAAGTCACCATCTGATTAGACTCTCTCAGCTGAAGCTGCTTCTGGACTGATTACACACACCTTATATACAGCACACTTGCACACAGTCATGGCTGAGTATTGTTTACTGTTTTTGTGACATACAACGCGTTTCCTTTGTTCCTGTTTCTGTGTTTTTTGACTTTAGTCTTGTTATTTGTTATCTGTGCCTGCTACCAGCCTCATTGACCTTCTGCCTGTTATTTGACTATGATTCTGGATTTCCCTTATATACCTGTTTGCTCCTGATGACCACCGCTATACTGACTTTTAATAAATCTGCATTTGGATCCTCACACCGTTGTCATCGTCACTACCTGACGTAACACTCCTGCCCCTTCACAATCCTCTCCTCTGAAAGAACGTCAATTCCCAAAAATCCACCAGCAACGTCCCCAGCCCATCTACCTCTGCTAGCCCGCTCTACTTCCTCCTTTTTCTCAAACCCTCTCTCCCCCCTGTCTTGCAATAACCCTAATGCTACAAGATGCCTTCGTCAC
>CAIGQQ010028361.1:4662-15904 GCA_903798035.1 Danio albolineatus | reverse complement strand
AATTCAATTAAACATGATTATCCAGCTCATCTAAAATAACATCAAAATGTTTCAGAGGAAGCTGACCATTTCTTTTTTTTTTTTACTTTTACCTGTCAAGATGACTACAAATTTGAACAAACACACTCACCCAGCTTATGTTTAACATTGTGTCAAATTTACCATGTCAAAAAAAAATAATTTTTATACTGCAGCTCAAATGTCTAAATTATTATTATTTTTTACATAACTGCAGTGCAAATGTCTAGTTACTCATATTTACATAGTTCGGGGTTTTCCTTCTTGAAAATTAGTTGGAGGTGGTATCCAATGCATTAAATTTTTGCTACTTAAACAAATGCATTTTGCATTATTGAGCATCACTGGGGGTCTGCCCTGTATATTTGGAGGTCAAAAGCAGACCGCTTAGTTCGCTTATAGGGAGGGCCGGCTATGGGTCTGACAGAAGTTGCCAGCCTGATTTTTGCCAAAAGACGGAGGTGGTACATTTGATGGAAGGTAACCATTGCAAAGAAAAAAATAATAAACTGCATATTTACATTAGTGCAGTGCAAGTATCTAAAGTTATTTATGTTTACATCAGTGCAGAGCAAATGTTCACTCAAATTGTTCTGTTATTTATGTTTACATGTTTATATTAATGCATTGAAAATGAATGTTTATTATATTGACAACTTTATATTCCTGCAGTGCAGGCAACAACACAGAAATTATGTACAGTTTGTGTTTATATAATTTTTTACATGAATAAATTTAGCTTCATCATCCACTTTTTAATCTTTAGCTCAAGCTTTTACTAACGGGCAGAAGGCAAGCCATTGTGTAAATCTGGTTGATGCTCGCTGTAATAGAAAGAGATGATGACTGTCCAGCTTGTTGCTTCACCCTGCGGATGAGATGCTCTATGTGGACGCTCAGCCTTGTGATGGACGGCGTCTCCCTCACAGTTGCTCTTACTCTGGACACAATACTCTGGATGTTGTAGGATGTA
Source organism: Danio albolineatus (assembly GCA_903798035.1). Taxonomy (NCBI): domain Eukaryota; kingdom Metazoa; phylum Chordata; class Actinopteri; order Cypriniformes; family Danionidae; genus Danio; species Danio albolineatus. The sequence continues at coordinate 14,913 of CAIGQQ010028361.1, read as the reverse complement.
GATGTATAAATCAGAAAGAAATGCATTAGGCTTTGCATATAAATACTTGTTACTTCTTTCATCTGGGTTAAATTCTAGTACATCATTTTTTAACTGTACCTTTAGAACCTTATAACATCACCAAAAACAGCATCGGAGCGGTCTCCTTTCAGTCACTCCACCTTTTCACGGAGATTGTCAGCCTGATTTGGTGTATTAATCAACTAATGTGGGTTCTGGAACTGAATTATAATGATGTTCCAGATGCTGGACATCCACTGGCACTAGATCCTAATCAATTTAGGAGTAAATCTCCCTTCTTTTCCATGCCCTGATGCGTTTAGGTTTCGCTGCTATTAGATTTTGCTGTAGAGCGCGCTATGTGGATGTAAAGAGCCTGACTGATGTTCTACCGGAAACATGTCAGCAGAGTTAGTGCATAGAGTCCATTTACTATCACTTCTATGTTCAGTGTCTTTGACACAATTTACATTGTAAAAGCACTAGATAAATAATAAATTGAATTGAATCTGCTTAAATGTGTACACGTAAATGGACCAAACAAAATATGATCTGATTTATTTTACATTTAATGTGCATCAAAATGACAGTGTGTGTAGCCAATGTTTCCAGTGTCTTTTCACTTTTCAGCTTTTGATGAGAGTTTTTAAGACTTAATGAAAACTAATGTTTTATTTATTTATTTCAGATCTAATTGAAGAGAATGAGAGGAGTAAAGAGGAGGAACATCAGGTCAAAATTGAGGAAAAAACTATTTTACAGACTGATGGTATTTTGAAAAGGAGAGACAAGAATCGTTTCATCTGCACTCAGTGTGGAAAGAGTTTTGGAAGAAAAGACTATCTTAAGATTCACATGAGGATCCACACTGGAGAGAAACCATTCACATGTACTCAGTGTGATAAGAGTTTCAGCCAAACATCAAAACTTAATCAACACATGAGGATCCACACTGGAGAGAAACCATTCACTTGCAGTCAGTGTGGGAAGAGTTTCAGCCAATCATCAAAACTTAATCAACACATGAGGATCCACACTGGAGAGAAACCATTCACATGCACTCAGTGTGGGAAGAGTTTCAGCCAATCATCACACCTTAATGTACACATGATGAGCCATACTGGAGAGAAACCATTCACATGCACTCAGTGTGGGAAGAGTTTCACCCGCTCATCAAACCTTAATAATCACATGAGGATCCACACTGGAGAAAAACCATACACGTGCACTCAATGTGGGAAGAGTTTCAGCCAATCATCACACCTTAATGAACACATCATGATCCACACCGGAAAGAAACCATTCACATGCACTCAGTGTGGGAAGAGTTTCAGCAAATCATCATTCCTTAATCAACACATGAGGATCCACACTGGAGAGAAACCATTCACATGCACACAGTGTGAGAAGAGTTTCAGCCAATCATCATCCCTTAATGACCACATGAGGATCCACACTGGAGAGAAACCATACACATGCACTCAGTGTGAGAAGAGTTTCAGCCAATCATCATCCCTTAATTACCACATGAGGATCCACACTGGAGAGAAACCATTCACATGCACTCAGTGTGGGAAGAGTTTCAGCCGATCATCATCCCTTAATGTACATATGTGGATCCACACTGGAGAGAAACCATTCACATGCACTCAGTGTGGGAAGAGTTTCAACCTATCATCATCCCTTAATAAACACATAAACAGAATTTGTCTGTAAAGTTTCAGCTCAAAACACCCATCAGATTATTGATTATAGCTTTCTGAAGTCTGTGTATTATAGCTCTAAACAGCTTGCTGCTGTTTTTGGTACTGGCCCTTTAAGGATAGTCCTCCCCGCTCACCGTTTCAATGTGACTGTCAGCGTGCCTCAATCTCCACCTTCCGCTACGTCAGACGTAAAGGAAGCAAATCTCACATAATGTTTGTGAGAAATACTACAGTAAGAACTTTACTAATGATTGTTTGATGTGTTTGTTGTGGAGTTACAACAATGAGTCACACACAATGTCGTTACAAAGTTCACACACACACACACACACACACACACAGACAGACGGACGGACAGCGCACGCGTTGAGCTTTGCACTCTTTTTGCAAGCAAATGTGACAGGATACAGGTTAATATCCACTGCCGTATGGATATCTGTTATGTTAATGTACAAAATAAACCTGATTTAACGTCCACAAACCGAGATCGAAGCGTCTTCTTTTATAATTGTACTGACACACGGCTGTGGTGATGAAGTAAAGCTGAAGTGAATCGCTGTAGTTCATTACAAACATGCACTGTTTTAAAACATTTAAACTTGTAAAACTCACTCTTGATCACATCTGATGATGATTGATGACCTTCGCGAACTGAACAGACTTTTTATTCCCGGTTGCTTTGCGCATATCCTGTCTTATTGATATGATTATACGCATTACTACGGAGACGTGCTAATACGCATCTGTCAATCAATTCTGTGGGCGGGGGGAACCGCACTCCTACGCAAGTACACCCATCTGCAAACTGCAGATTGGGGCGGGGCTGAATATGGGGCGGGGCTGCACATTGTAAATGAGCGGGACTGAATGTGTCGCTCCGCCTTCACATTTTTCATTAGTTAACGGAAACATATTGATGTTGACATAATGTATGCTTTCGATTCCGGTTTTCATCACTGCATGGTGAGTACACATTATGTACATGCCACGAGCTACGTATGTGTAATTTATTTAATTAAAGTCCTTTATTCTTTAGCTGTGTGTAGCTGAAAAGGGATGTGAAGTTTTAAAGCCTTGTAAATGTTAGGGTTGGTGTTTTCCAGGTTGATCGTCTTATTCACTTAGATTAATGTAAACTTTTAAGAGTTTTGAGTAACAGTCCATGAAATGAATTTTAGTGATATCAAAGATTTCAATGAAAAAAAAAAAAAAATTCTTTGTGGCTTGTTCTCTAATATACATGAATTGCCAAATTGTCCAATTTACGTGTTCAGAATTGGATGGAGTCAAACCCGTCAAAGTTTTATTCAGTACAAACAGAGAGAAACCAAGAGTAACATTGCTGCGCAGGAGAGATTCAGCTCTGTGTCCTCTTCCGGAAACACCTCTTCTTATACTCCCTCTAATTCCTTCCTTATTTCTGATTTCAATGCATTCTCTTGATGGTTAACCTTTTAAGGCATTTCTTAACGGTTTAACCTTCTAGAGCAGATGTTCTCAGACCACGTACACACTTTCAATTCTCAGAACTGCCTCTGCACTTTCTATAACCTCATACCCAATGTGTTACAAAAACAGGAAAAAAGTTGTTCTTTAGCAACCTGCGACACTTCCTCATTTTACACACACACACAATATCACAGTTAATTTCTCACTTAGTTTTTTCACAATTATTAATACTCTAAAAGATTAAACTTTGCTAAAAACATATATATATATATATTCAAACTGAAAAATACCACAATATCTGTTAAAAATTCTTGGTGTTTTAACCTTAGTTGGTAATACTCTCTTTCTAATTGCCTGTGTGCACAAACCATCTTTGTTTAGTTATTCTATGTTGTGCAATATTATATTATTATTGATATTATGTTGTGATGTTATGCTGTACTGTATATGACAATATTATGTGACAAATATGGATTAAGTTAAAAATGAATGTTTGAATCACACTTTGAGATACCAGGTGTAATACATTTCTGTGTTATTTGGAAGCTCGAGTTGAGGGCATCAAGAAACATACCGATGGCCCAAACCAGTGTCAGCTTGGACAGACATCTATTGCAGTTCTGCTACACCACACCAATGCTTTTGTATAGATGGCTGACTACTACTGTGTTCTCTGAAGGTATGGAGCAAAACAACACCACCTGTTACAATGAAATTTGTGTTTATAAAGAATAGTGATATACTAGGTCCGGTACATTTGATGTTATAGGGAAAAAGTTTTTTCTTTTTCTTTTTTTTTTTTTAGGATTTGCAAAAGTTTTCTTCCCTTCTCTAAAGCAAATATGGCATTAAAACAAAAAAATAAACATGCTATTTTAAAAATCTACATAATAAAAACTTTTGATGATTTTGGTGAGAGTTCACCCAAGAAATCAAAATTTTCTCACTTTTTACTCTCCTAACTGGTGGCTAAAGACGTTCTGTGTGATTTTTACTTAGTCTCTTACAGTTAATATAATTTCTTCTTAACCTTTTTTGTTTGCTTGTTACAAATTCAACTTGAAATGTATTATGTATAACTAGGCTACACAATTTTTATTATGCATAAAAAATCTGGCTGCACATTGCAACTTTGAGAAACAGCAAATTTTATATTTTGCTGAGCAATGTTATAAACATTATCTTTTGAATACACAATATAATGCTTATAACAAACTGAACTACTGTTGATTTACTGTTGTTGTTGTTTACTTTTGCTTTTAGAGATGTACTCCTAAGCAGAGGTGCACTACACGGCATTGAATGGAAAAGGCTTTGCCCATGTGTAAGTTTGCTAAGTTACTTTTATCTGTCAAGATTTGTTTTGCTTTGGTTGGTAATGCTCTGTTTATAATTGCCTGTGTTCACAAACCATCTTTTATCCTTGTTTGTTTATTGATTGTTATACTTGTGTGCTTTGTTTTACTCCATGTCTTCATTCCTCTCTCTTAGATTACTGCAGTTTACTGATAGCACCTAATTGGGTGTGGTTTGTATGTGCGATTAAAAATAGATATTTTGCATCTTATAAAAATTTAATCTTATAAAAATCTTATAAAAATTAAATGTAAATGAAACCCTAACAAGATCAATGAATTAGGAATATTTAGAGCTATGAGTCAAAATTACTGAATGACAATATTATCTGACAAATATAGGTTGAGTTAAAAACAAATGTTTGAATTTCACTTTGCATAGTAGCAGAAAACAAGAGTAACTTAATATTTCATTTATTGCAGGTTTTCTGGAAGCTCGAGTTGAGGGCATCAAGAACATATCGATGGTCTAAACCAGTGTCACCCTGGACAGACATCTATTGCAGTTCTGCTACACCGCACCAATCTCTCTGCTTTTGTATGGTTGCCTGACTACTACATTGTTCTCTAAAGGTATTACTGGAGCAAAACAACAGCAGTGACGTTTGTGTTTATAAAGGATTATGATATATGTATAACAGGTCCAGTACATTTGTCATAAAGTTTAGGTCATAGAAAAAGATTCTTTTTAGGATTTGCAAGTTTTTTTTGTCTTTTCTTCTCTCTCCAAACCAAACTTTGGTTTGCGCTCGTTTTGGTGATTTTGATGGGATATTTGGCTCATTTGCGATAAAGGTATAGCTCCCACTTCCTCCATATACAGTAATGGTCTGAAGATGTTTAAAGTTCAGAAAAGTAGCTAAAAACTGTGTCAAAACATTGCATGTATTACAGTGGTACAACTGTAATCTTACAAAGCTCAAAAACACATTTGTGTGTCAAAAATACTGTAAAAACAACTTATTTGCCTCTGCCACGACAGGGTGTGTGCTTGCTGCTCATAGTAAACGCTGATCTGATGCGAGAGAGATATAGGCAAACAAATTAGTATTTACCAAGTGTTGTTAGAGCTTGGTATGCTCACAGTTGAACCAATGAAGTCACATGGAATGTTTTTTTATGCCTTATCTGGACTTTGACTTAGGGGTGTGACGATAACCGCGTTACCGCCATAATGAGGTGTCAACCGCGGTAATGTGGTCATTACTATCATCACAGCCTTGTTTTAGTTTATTTTTTATTTTTGCTCATGAAGCTTTCAGGAGTGTATAGAAAAACACAATAAATTAAATAATAAAATAAAAGGCCTGAATTAAAAATTTAGATCACAAAATGAAAACCGACTGAAACCTTTTTAAAAAAACAGCATAGGCTGTTTTTTCATACTTAGTTTTTTTTTCCTGTCAAATAAATATAGTATGGAAGGTAAATCCTGCCAATTTGAAATAAATCAAACTTTGGAAATTAAAATGAAAACCAGATTAACAATTTCATTATAAAACACTGTTCGCAAAATATCTGCCAAAATTGAAAATGAAATGAAATGATTTAATTTTCATTTTCACTGTGACAACACATTGTCCCTGTCAAATTGATAAATAAAATGAAGTTGCCAATTTAACATTTCATTTTCACTGCATTTCCGCGTCAAGACAAAAAATTTAAATGAAAAGCCAAACTGAAAAATAAAATGCAAACTTAATTTTTACAAAGCTTGTTATTAATGTTCACGCTATAATAGTGACACAATTCAAATTAAAACGTAAATTTATGTTTTCCTTTTATTGACCCTTTTACGTATGTTTTCATTTTCAACGTCAACCTGTATGCAAAGCCTATGCTAATCAGTGGGAGGGGCGTAAGTGACGTTGAGTGTTTTCAGAGCCCGAGGGCAGAAGCATGGCTTTGATGGATGGGACAGCGTTTGTTACTAATGTACATTTAACAGAAGTAAAATGGCTAAAACTGTTAACAAGCTTTTACGTGAAGCAGCTGTTGCATTGGTACAGCAAGAGGAACAGAGGACACGTCAAACATTCGTCCCACAGTAGTCTCCCAGGAGTCGCGGGCTTCGGTGGACTTGTGATGAATTTGTACAGTATATTCCTTTAGGTCTTGTGACATTGACAACTTGTTTGTACTAAAATATTTGAAAGACAGCTTGCTGTACCAATGCAACAGCTGCTTCACGTAAAAGTGAATTAATAACAAACCTTGTAAAAATTCAGTTTTGCTTTTTATTTTTCAGTTTGGCTTTTCATTTTAATTTTGTCAGTCTTGACTCGGAAATGCAGTGGAGATGAAATGTTAAATTGACAACTTCATTTTAATTATCAGTTTGATAGGGACGATGTGTTGTCACAGTGAAAATGAAAAGGTTAAATTGGCAACTTCATTTTAATTATCAGTTTGATAGGGACGATGTGTTGTCACAGTGAAAATGAAAAGGTTAAATTGGCAACTTTATTTTAATTATCAGTTTGACATAGACGATATGTTCTCACTGAAAATGAAAATTAAATCATTTCATTTTCAATTTGGCAGATATTTTGCGAACAGTGTTTTATAATGAAATTGTTAATCTGGTTTTCATTTTAATTTCCAATGTTTGATTTATTTAAAATTGGCAGGATTTACCTTCCATAATATAGCAGGCCTTACTCAAATCAGTTGCTCCATGGAAAATAAGCATTTGTAACGCTCCGCCATAATGCTTATATCACAAACCTCTATCAACATTTTAAATACAGGTCATTATTGTAAAGATTATGACTGGAGAATCTGATTTTATCAGAAATATCAGTATATCAATATAGGCTCTGCTAAAAGGCTGGTCAAATTTAGGTCTTTTTTTTGACAGAAACTATAAACAGTCGCTCATGCGGTGGCTGTGGTGATGAGAGACAACAATTTTCTATATGTTGATTTATTAATGTAGGCTATAGCATATAATCATTTTGTAAAAATAAGTTTGTTTAAAATGTAGCCAATATATATCACAGAGGTTTGTGATGCAACAGTTACAGTGGAGCATTAATTAAATAATTATTTTCCTTGGAGCGAAACAAACACTGCACAGTTGCATAATTTTTTCGGGGAAAAAACATTTTTGGAACGAATTTCGTTTGGTACAGTTACATTTTTATGTAATTTTAATGTATTTTTGTTAGTCAGTTATCTACAAAATAAACAATAAGAACGAATAACATTTTTCCATGGCACAACACAAACTAGTTTGTTAAATGCAATTACAATATAAATAAAATAAAAGTGAAATATTAAGTTTTGAATAATGCATTTTTGTTAACTAAAGGATTTGTCTTTTTTTTTGATAAAATTTGTCTTTATAAAACAATTTTCACTTTTTATGACAAAACCATCCATTGATCTGGTCAGTTTCGCTTTTGTTTTATCAAATCGTTTTCAATATTATAGACAAAGTAATTCAAAGTTGGCATGACTAATGATTAATCTTAGCCATCCATGATCCACTCATAAACATCATGCAGCCTACTTTTTGATCATCTGGCCCGCGTATCAACGGCAGCACCAGCGGATATAACAGGATTTGCGCGTAACAGATTTATGCATCCCCAATATCAAGAAAGTGACTCTATAAGGTTAGGTAAATGCACACTTGATAATTTTTACTTTAATGTACAAAGTCGTGGACGTTCTTTGATGTACAGTCTCACAGCCCAAAGCATAACATATCCTTTTTAATGTCCATGCTTAATTTGTCATTGATAAGGTCCATTGATTAAAAGGGTTGCAGACAATCAACTGATCATCAAGTAATGTTAAGATCTAAATAGGCCTATGTAAGTATATGTTAATGATTTCTTGCTTCATCACCACTGTAACAAAAAATCTGTTACTGTCACAGCCCTATTTTGACTGTCTCAGGACCATAGCTTTCTCTGGAGGATGAGGAGCTCTCACATTTAGTCTAAAATATCCTAGTTTGTGTTCTGAAGATGAACAGATCTATGGGAATTGTAATGACACAAGAGAGTAATTAATAACAAAATTTGTGTTTGTGAGTGAATTACCACTTCAACGTCAACATTTTTAAAGACCAAAATGTAATTGCAAAATTTAATGACTAGGTGATAAACAGTCCTGCATTCACAATTATGGACCATCATGGTAGGACCCCTGGCAATAACAGCATCAACATAAACATGCAATTTTAATTATACTACTAATAATTTAATAACAAATTGCTATTACTGTTGTAATGTGATTTAAGTTATATAGGCTATAATAACAGTCAATTAGGCCTGAACATGTCAAGATGTAACTTGTGTTTGTGAGAGAATCAAATCATACACTCTGCTCTTAATATTTTCATTATGATTTACTGAAATATTGTCTACGTTTCACTGTCACAGGTGCTCAGTTTTGCTCCAGTAATGCTAAACACAATAGATGTCATCAATCAGCTGATGAGTGTAAGGCACAAGTTAACGTGAGCCCAGTTGACACGAGTCCATAATTATAATAAAAACAGAACATTGTACTGTATCAAAAGATTGTTTAGGGATTATTAGCTCAGCTTTACTTTTCGGGGTGATTCAGGTGACATATTTAATTAGATGGGTTAGCTATGTCAATTTATCTTCACGTAGGCTATAACAGCTGTGCATAGTCACAAGTTCCACAACCACAACAAATAAAAAAAAGATTGATTTCACAGATACAAATTCAATGAATGTTCAAACAAGTTTTGCATTTGATTGGCTCACATTGATAATCTATTATTGGCTCTCGCAACTACCTTTCTCTCTGATACTGCTGTTTTCCTTTAAAGTCAACTGTTTTTATGTTTTCTGGTTTATTGTCTTTTAAGATATTTTTTTTGTGTGTATAGTTTTCTGTAATTTCATTGTGAATTCTATTTCCACTGTTTGATGTTCCATTGTAATTTACATTAATTGAAATGAAAATTAAAGTGCTAATGTAATGTAAATCATAAATGTAATAAATATTTTAAAATATGGAATTAAAGTGAATATAATTATCCTTAAATACAGAACTATCCATTTCTGCAAAAATGTGACCTTAATGTTTAATTTAAATGCCAGATTTGAAAAGGATAGCTCAAGGATTTTGTACAAGATGCCACAAAATAACAATAGTAAGAAACAACATTAATAAATCTTATGGGTTAGGTTAGAGTTAATTTTTGTAATTTACACTATTGTTACATGTTATCAGAATGGTTGAAGAGTTCAGAGAATCTCAGAAAAAATATTCTGACCTTAAATTAACTTTAAAGAATGTGGCCATTTTATTGTTCTTGGAATGTTACAAATAAATGTTCTTAGAATTATATATTTGAACTAAAATGTTGGATTTTAGAACGTTGTAAGAATGTTATGCTAACCACAAAAATGTTCTAGCAACGTTAAGCAAGCTGGACATTTCAACGTTCTTAGAACATAAAAAAAACATTCTTAGAAAGTTATATTTTGGTGGAAATATAGGTTTTGAGAACGTTGTAAGAATGTCATGCAAACCATAAAAAAACTTTCTAGCAATGTCAAGCAAACTGGACATTTTAACGTTCTTGGAACGTTCCAAATATACGTTATTAGAACATTATATTTTGGTGGAAATGTAGGTTTTAAGAACGTTGTAAGAATATTATGCTGACCATAAAGAAACGTTCTAGCAACATTAAGCAAACTGGACATTTCAACGTTCTTGGAACGTTACAAATAAACGTTATTAGAACA
>CAIGQQ010028344.1:0-46462 GCA_903798035.1 Danio albolineatus | reverse complement strand
GTATGAAATGTGCTATATAAATAAACTTGCCTTGCCTTGCCTTGCCTTGCCTTGCCTTGCCTTGTGGCGACCCCTGATGAATAAAGGGACTAAGCCTAAAGAAATTACAGAATGAATGAATTAACTAACATTACAACCTTACAGTATTTTAAAATGTGACCATTTTTCTTTGTGTTGTCCTCATGTTTATTAGCTTTCGTTTTGAAATTCCTATTTCATGTTTTGTTTTAGTATTTTTTTTACCTTATTGTAATATATACACTTTAAGAAATGCTGGGTAATTTAAACCCAAATTGGGTAAAATATGGACAAGCACTAACACAAACATTGGGTTAAATTTGGCCATATAAATTTAATTAATGAAAACTATATACGCGTTTCAAATAATCAGAAACATTTCTGTGAAGTGTTGTGGGTGTGTGAGAGGAGAATTAAAACTGTTAACGCAAAAATATAAATATATTTCAAATACATACATTAATGTAATGTGTATTTATATAGCGCATATGTGTATAGCCATACACCCAAAGCACTTCACAATCATGAGGAGGGTGGATGGCGATTATTGGGAGGCCGTGATGGGCAAGGGCTGAGGGAGGGAATTTGGCCAGGATGCTGGGTCTACACCCCTACTTTTTACGAAAAGTGTCATGGGATTTTTAATGACCACAGAGAGTCACAACCTCGGTTTAACTTCTCATCTGAAAGACAACACTCACTGGCAGTATATTGTCCCTTTCACTTTATTGGGGCATTAGGACTCACACAGACTGCAGATTGAGTGCCCCCTGCTGGCCTTACTAACACCACTTTCAACAGCAACCTAGTTTTCCCATGTGGTCGCTCATTCAGGTACTGACCAGGCTCAGCCCTGCGTAGCTTCAGGGAGGTTACCAGTCTTGGGCTGCAGGGTGATATGGCTGTGGCATAAATCCGGTATAGACAAAATGCTCTAATTCAGAATTTAATATAGTATTCCAGATGTCTGTCTGAGGATAAGACTGCATGTAATAGTGTGTTTTGCAATGAAATACACTTGGCTTTCTATTTTCAGAGTGGTGAATGAACTTGTAGCAATGTAGAAATAATATTTAATCTCTTTTAGACTTCTCAAAGGTTACAGAATTTTTCATTAAACTGGGTTTAAAAAGCTAAATAGCCACGTTGTGCTTTGACAGCTTGACGATTTGCTTAATGTGATATTATTTAGTTTCTAAAGTCTAAATGTGCCAAAATCTCTTCATAGCTTGAAAGACGCCGATTCATTCAGCTAAAGCTAGTTCACTAAAATATCAGCTACTGTATATTTAATAAGTATCATTTTAGCATGAGAGAGGAACTATTGTAGTTTTAATTTAAAGTTTGAATTAGTTTATATATTTAGATTTTCATGTTATAGTGACTTTTTTATTTAAAAAAAAATAGCATTGGGACTAGGTATGGGCCAGTATAATATTCTGACAGTATGATAACCTTGGATAAAAATGTCACGGTTGGATGGTATTGTGATTACTGCCCTAAAATATATTCTTTTAAAACGTCTGGCTACAAAGCAAAAACTTTTTCCCCTTTGAACACATATTTTACATTTAAAGTATTTTGGAGCAGTAAACATGTCAGGCTAAATAATTCAAGCGAATCATTGACTTCTGCGGTCTTCATTAGTTTCACAAACACAGATGTCTTAACAATTTAAAATGGCATCTTTGGATATCTTTTCTGCTGGAGATGCTGTTATCCTAAAAACAAACGAACAAACAAAAAAGCAAAATAAAGTTAAAAAAATCTTACCCATGCCTTAAAAATGGAAACTTTTGGTGGTTTTGAAACCTTGACTGTGGTATACCTTGAAATCGGTTATCATCCCGTGCCTAATTATAATAATAATTCCTTACATTTATATAGCGCTTTTCTAGACATTCAAAGCACTTTACACAATGGGGGGGGAATCTCCTTATCCACCACCAGTGTGCAGCATCCACCTGGATGACGCGACAGCAACCACATTGCACCAGACTGCACACCACACACCAGCTGATTGGTGTAGAGGAGGCAGAGTGATAAAGCCAATTATCATATGGGGATGTTAGGGGGCCATGATGGACAGGATGCCAGGGTTAAACCCCTACTCTTTTTTTTGAAGAACATCCTGGGATTTTTAATGACCACAGAGAGTCAGGACCTTGATTTAACATCTCATCTGGCGCTCACTGAGCAGTATAGACTCCCCTTCACTATACTGGGGCATTAGGACTCACACAGACCACAAGTTGAGCACCCCCTGTTGGCCTCACTAACACCACTTCCGGAAGCAACCTAGCTTTCCCATGTGGTCTCCTATCCAGGTACTGACGGGGCGCAGCACTGCTTAGCTTCAGTGGGCGACCATGTGAGAGTTGCAGAGAGCTAGCTGCTGGCGACACGGCATATGTTATATGAAGCATATGACTATGAAGAGATTGTTGCAGATTCATGCTGTGTCCTAAATAGTAGGCTATTCAAATATAGAAATAACTGTCCCAAACTGCAGTATGTTGAAATGAGTATGACAAAGATTCCAGGATGGTTAGAAATTCGAAGGACAAAACCATTCATACTCTTGCTGCTAATATTGCTCATTGCACGCTGGTAGGATTATAACTACAATTTCTGGTTTAAAAAAAGAAAAGAAAAAAGTGCTCTAAAATATATTCTTTTTAAATGTCTGGCAGAAAAACAAAACCTTTCTCCTTTGAACACAATTTATTTTACTTTGAGAAACGTTTAAAATATTTTGGGGCAGTAAACATGTCAGGCTAAGTAATTTAGGTGAATCATTGACTTCTGTGGTCTTCATTTGTTTCAAAAACATAGAAAAAAAAACAAAGATTTATTTTAAATTTACACCTAAAAAACAACAACAACAACAAAAAATGTAAATAAATAAATCTTACACATACCTTAGGAACGGTATAGCAGAAAATTTTGGCGGTATGAAAACCTTGACTTTTACATACCGCGGTATACCTTGAAAACGGTTATCCCATGCCTAATCTCAAGTAATTAAATATGAAAGAAATGTGGAGGATGTGTTGAGAAGATTGACAGCACACAACTAAGTAACATAATGGTCAGTCAATGTGGAAGTACCCAAAGTTTGCATACGTTTCTGACAGATAATGTAGATTTCTGGTAGAATGTCCAGCAGTTTTGTCACCTGTCTCTAATGCAGAGTTCAGACTGCATGATTTTCAAAGTAGTCGTGTCACAGATGTGTTCACACTGCATGACTATCTGGGCTAGTGTTTTGTCGCTGCTTTGTTTACACTGTAAGATGGATCGGCGACTGGGAGTTTCACACTGCATGACTTCAAAATAGGAAGAATCACCGACAACTTTGTCTAAACTACGTCTCACACCCAAAAACACGCAGTATATCTTTTGTTATGAACTACATAACGAGAAAGAAGTCTTTAATGGGGGAGAAAATGCATATTTGCTCACCTGGCTTTGGCACCTGGCCTCAACTCTTTTATTTTTTGACCGGGTTGGGTTGTGATATTGCTCACATGACACGTCAAACAGACATGGGGGCTCCTGCCAAATTTACAATAATTTTCCCTCCATTTCTTGTGTCGGAATAAACTAAAAATGAGCGCTTTTAACTTCTCCCTCAACCTCCCGCTGGCCTGCAGGTACCCACACTAGTGAATGCTGCTCTCTCATTGGCTGTAGGCGATCGCCGATGTTATTTTAGAAACCCAGGCTCATTCTGAGAACGTAGTCCCGAGTACGTTTCTGGAGGCCGCGGAATACGTCCCGTCAGGTACGTCTCTTTGCACTTTTTGCTTTGGCAAGTCCACGAGAGGCAGCTGCGGACGCTTTTTGAGATCTCAAGTGTCTCTCGCGAGTGCCGTTTGCACCTGCCGTTCTCGCGTAAACCTACCAGAGGCCGCTGTCGGCCGACCGTTTTCGGCTGACTGAACAACTGACTGACCATCCGATCGGACTGACCTACCCTCCCCCTTCCCTAAACACAACCAAAAGTTTATTGATTGACCCACCCACCCGCTTCCTTAAACCCAACCAACAGATTTTAAAAAAGCAATCCAGAACAAAATAAAACCCCCTCGTCTCATTTTTACCACATTTTCAGACTTCATTGCATTCTCACCCTGTTGTTTACTGGTTTACTTCGTTACATGGATTCTGTGTTTGTCTTACCTGCTTTCTGAAACCGCTCCTCGCCGGACTCGAACCCCGGCCTCGTGGTGGTGGTCAACTCCTCTCTGTGGCTCGAGTCCGCCGACGAACACGGCGAGCTAACGGGACAAACTGGTTGCAGCGGGAAAGTCGTCCACATGAGGTGGTCGGCTGGCAAGCGCGAGAAGGCGTCACACCGCCCCGCAGCGTTCGTTTAAAAAAAATAAAACGCAGCCATACGTACCCCTGACCACGTAATGTGCGGTCTCCAGAAACGTACTCGGGACTACGTTTTCACAATGAGCCTGTGTTGTAGTGACTCATTGGCGATTCTCTCAGATCGCGTCTTTGATAGTTCATACTGTGTGATTGTCACTTGCGTGCACGAGCACCGATTTGCCTGTGATTTCAGGCATTTGTCTGCGATTTCTCAAAACCTGTCGGCGAGTCAAAATCGGGGCTAAAATCATGCAGTCTGAACTCGGCATAAGTGTCATTTTTCAGCCGATGAAGAAACCAGTTTTCTATGTCATTACCATTACAGTCATTTAAATACTCTATCAGTCTCATCCATCCATTATCACATAAACATTGCTCTCCTTTAGAGAAAATGCATTGGTTTTCTCCTGAATCTGGTATTTATTGTTGATTGTGTGTCCAGCGAGAGAAGATGCATGACTCTCCTCCCCTTGCTGTCTGTTAGTATAATGTAATGCTCCATTAAAATGAGTGACGGTGGCGGAGAATGAAAGGCTGGTCTTCAGGCTCATTATCTTCTTCATGACTCTGATGACTGTAACGAACACACACACTGATAAACAGCAGGTTCAGGAGATCAGCTCATTTCCCCAAAGCAGACACATCAGTGCTGCTGCATGTGAAGAACACACTTAAATATCACCGCTGGTTTTTATTTAGTTGACATTTTCACTGAACTCGTGACATTTATCACAGCCGCCTTTGAAAACACTGAAGTTTTCTTTTCTTTTGAGCTGGTGATGAATAGTCTCATGTTTTTAATGTTCAGAATTTAGTTTTTATTATAATTACGTTTTTAAAGCATACAGATGCTGCGCAACTATTTAGATATCTGTGTATAAATGTATACAGAAATTAAGAATAGACACTATTTTGCTCCGAACATTTCTTTCATTCATTTTCTTTTCGGCTTAGTCCCTTTATTTATCAGGGGTCGCCACAGTGGAATGAACCTCCAACTTATCCAGCATATGTTTTACACAGCGGATGCCCTTCCAGCCGCAACCCAGTACTGAGAAACATCCAAACACATTTACACTCATACATTACGGCCAGTTTAGTTTATTCAATTCATCTATAGTGAGCCTCACGGTGGGGCAGTGGGTAGCAAAATTGTCTCACAGCAAGAAAGTCCCGGGTTGAGCCACATTGGGTGAGTGACACTTCTGTGTGGCGTTTGCATATTCTTGCCGTGTTGGCGTGGATTTCCTCCCGGTGCTTTATATTCTATAATGTACGTTATTTCTGTTTAGTGACAATACTTTTGTCAAAGCAAAGTCAGAGCTTACTGTCCTAATGAAATAATTCAAAATCAAGGCATGATCATATTTTTGCCTTTCATATAAGCCACTTCAGATACCAAATTATCTACTAGATGTCACGATATTATTTGTCAATCCTAAAAAGTGCATAAGACTTCTGACAGGTAGTGTATACGCTGTAAATCTCTGTATGTTTGTGCATAAAAATGTAGTTGAAACTATCAAAAACTTAAATTATTGGGTAGATGAAATCTTCAAACATCGACACTAGGCATGGGCCGGTATAAGATTCTGACAGTATGAAAACCTTGGATAAAAATATGACGGTATTGTGATTAATGCTCCGAAATATATAATTTTTAAATGTCTGGCTAAAATACAAAACCTTTTCCCCCTTTGAACACAATATATTTTATTTTGGAGCAGTAAACATGTCAGGCTAAATAATTCAAGTGAATCATTGACTTCTGCTGTCTTCATTGTTTCAAAAACACAAATATCTTTACAATTTACACCCAAAAAACAAAAAAATAATGTAAATAAAAAAAAATCTTACTCATACCCAGGGCCAGATGGAATCTGCGGACATTTGTTGCTATTTCTGCGGAGAATTTTGTTAAAAATCTGCGGATTTATGCGGAATGGTTTTGGGAGTATCATAACTAAAACCTTAATATATGAAATTAAAAGTATTTAATGTTTACAATGCAAATCCAATTAGATCCACTTTATTTGGTAAACAAAGCAAGTCCTTTATATAAAATCTTAACTAATAGACAGAAAATTGTACTTTACAAACTGTATTGTAAATAAATCATATAAATATTTTCATATTAGTCAAAAGTATTACTAAAATTAATTTGAAAACCGAATAAATATGCATTTACACACATTTACACCAGTAAAAAAACAGAATCAATGATAGGGTAAAAATCTGTGGGATTCTGCGCACAGATTCCGTGTGGCCCTACTCATACCTTAGGAACAGTACAGCAGAAAATTTTGCCGGTATGAAAACATTGACTTTTCCATACCGCGGTATACCTTGAAAACGGTTATCATCCCATGCCTAATCTACACGTCATCTTTGAAAATTTCCAGATTGCTTAAAAATCACAGCCATCTTTAAACTGCATAAAAATATACATCTGAAACAGCACTTCAATTGACAAAAGTGGTAAAAACGACAAACATTTACACATTTTGCCACAGCTACATTAAATGCCCCTGTTATTTGAGAGACATTTTATTAAATAAGAATAGTATATATATATATATATATATATATATATATATATATTTCAGTAATAACTGTCTAGTTTAGCTCAGCTACCAAATCTGACCTTCGAAGAGTATGTCAAATAGTTCGGACTGCTGAGCGAATCATTGGTACTACCCTCACTACTCTCCAAGAACTGTACTTATCCAGAGCGAGCAGAAGGGCTGCCAAAATAATTCTGGACTCCTCACACCCAGCACACTGCCTCTTTGAACTTTTACCTTCTGGTCGACGCTACAGAGCACTGCGCACCAGAACAGCCCGACACAGAAACAGTTTCTTCCCCCAGGCAATCCATCTCATGAACACTTGATGATAATAATCGTGGAACCAACATCACTACTTGCTATACAATTTTTACACACACACACACACACACTTATTTAACAACACACTTTACATGCTAATTTGCTCATAACAGCTGCACATATAATGTTGTATATAGTAATACACATGTACATACACTTGTAATTCTGTTGCGCTGTAGAAGCTCTGTCACGAAAACGAATTCCTCGTATGTGTGAACATACCTGGCAAGAAAGCTCTTTCTGATTCTGTAACGATGGGGATTTGCTACCTATTATTTTAAATCTTCTTAGGGGAAACAATGATGGTGAGGTCAGACGATTGTGCAGAGGATTACAGGCATAAAAACAATGGCTTATTTAACAGCTTATGATATTGACTAGAGACACTGAGATGGAGAACCAGGAGTCTGTTTATTACCCACCAAACAAATAAGGGCTTTGAATTACACTAATGAAGTCCTGAGCGCCTCGATGGGCCATTTAGGACAAAACATCAGCGATGGAGTCAGACTTCAGCCGCTCTATAAAAAACTAAATATGAGGAATCTGACCTTTGCTTTAATGTGTTTAGTGCTATTAAATTAAGCCAAGACATTCCCTCTCTGTTTCACACTCTCCTTCTTTCTGTCTCACACAAAGGGCAATTGACTTAATTTACAGCTCTCATTTGTCAGCAGAGTGTTCTCCATTAAGACTGTTTATAGTGAAACATTTCAAGACGAACGGGAGAAGCAGACTGGAGGAAACCGTGATATACATTTATCTGCGAACAAACAAACTGTACGCAGCAGCTAAATCTAGACTGGGACACGCAGTTAGTAAAGGTCAGCACATAAATAACTGGTTGTGATTATGAGAGGATGTGAAATACCAGCACAATCTTAATAGGAAATGTAGTTTGAAGTTAACTATTTTATGTATTGTCTGAAAAATCTGTATAAATTCCTACAATTTACCTTGTACAAGTTTATTTATAAACTAATTTCGAGAGGAGCACTTGCTTATGATTGACACGGCTGGCCCAGAGTCAAGCTAATGCACAATCCACCAATCAGACGATTCCCACCTTCCCAGAGAGAGAGAGAGAGAGAGATGGTTTTATGCAGGCCATAGCTAGTTTTTCACTTCATCAATATTTAGCACACCTTCATATTTGAGCATAAGTTACGTTATTTACCCAAAACAACTCTAATTCTGATTCTTAAACTACTCGGGACGGCTATACATTCAGTAAAGAACTTTCCTCGTCATTACTGCGCCTTTTCCATCAGAAAATAGCAGGACAAGTTATCACTTTCTCTGTGTGATAAATACTGGCTGAATGCGCGTCTCACCGTAGATTATTTAAATTTTTATAGGCGATATGCGGGGGCATGTCGATGCGGCTAACCCGAAGGAGGGAAAAAAGTTGAAAGTTATGGCTTTGTCATTGATTTCTGCACGTTATAAACATACTTGAAAAAATATAGCCTTAAAAGTACAGTTTTAGTACTTAATTACTTAATTATGACAAAACCTGACAAGCCGTGAGCAGTTTTTCACCATATAGCTGTTAGCCTAATTTCTATGGCTACTTCATTCAGTTAACAAAAGGCAAAACTCACACATTGACAGATCAAAAACAGTAAAATTGGTAAACCTTTATGATTTATTCAAATTGGTAAACATTTACTGTATATAGGTAATTTTAGTTACCTTAAAATCCTTGTTGCGAGCTCTGTGACTGTCTGACGTCGTGATGAATCCAGAAAGTTCCTTGAAAAATGAATAAAGCATTTGGGTTAAAATAACCCATCTTAGATGTTCAAAGGTGAGAGAACCCCCTTTGCCCTTTCAATTGGGTTGATCAAGCATGGGCAGCCCAACTGTGTGTTTGCAGTACCCCAGACAACGCAGCTGGTTTAGTCATGCACAATTAACCCAAAAATGTGTTTACGGATTTAACCCCGCATTTTTTAGAGTGTATAAATTACCAAAGTATCTTACCTTAGCTATCTTCGTCTTGAAGAATCCTCCCTTCCCCCCCCTCTCCTCCCTTTTCCTCTATAGGGCAGCACGGCGGCCCAGTGGTTAGCACTGTTGCCTCACAGCAGGAATGCCTCTGGTTTGTGCCTCTACCCAGCCAGTAGAGATTGCTGTGCGGAGTTCATGTTCTCCCCATGCTCGCGTGGGTTTTCCCCAGGTCCTCTGGTTTCCTCCTACAGTCCAAAACATGAGACATAAGTTAATTGACTTAAACAAATCAGCACCATACCCAAATTCCACCAGCAGCATACCCTCATAGCAATTTATAAGCAGCAGGAGGGCGGGGGGTTCTCGAGATCTACCTGAGCTCAAACTCCCCTCTCGCCCTGCAAACGGGAGGGAGCCTCGGGTTCGAGGATCTTATGAGCTCAGGGCTCTCTCCTGGGACAGCATGCCAAACTAGCTTATTACCAATCATCAGCTACGTGTGAACTCTTGAAATGTATGCTTGTAAAAGGAGGCATGACCCAAATCTCTAAAACTAAACATTATTGGGGAATGAGTAAATTGTACTAAAATAAAGGTCAAAAAGTTACGAGTTCAATTGAGGCGGTGTTGACAATACGAAGTTTATTTTCTGAGAAAACACTTGGACACGAACAGGTACATGGACTTAAGATATTAAGATATATACTTTTGTTGACATTTCTACAGTGGATGTTTTCTGTTATGAATCGTAACTGAAGCTGAAAATGAACATTTGCCAATTAACAAATGGAGTAAAAAATATGGTTGGCAAGTTTGTGTCACAGATGGACAAGGAATTAAAGTCCAAGCGAGTCTACTGCACTTTTACTTTAATAAAATAAGAACCTAACCGTAGATAATCCACAGAAGATAAATGCTCATGAATGCATTCATTCATTTTCTTTTCGGCTTAGTCTCTTTATTAATCAGGGGTTGCCACAGCAGAATGAACCACCAACTTATCCTGCATATGTTTTACACAGGGGGCTCCCTTTCAGCTGCAACCCATCACTGGGAAACATCCATACACACTCATTCATGCTATGCACAATTCAGCTTACCCAGTTCACCTATTTCACATGTCTTTGGAGTTGTGGGAGAAACCAGAGCACCCAGAGGAAACCCACACCAACACTGCGAAAACATGCAAACTCCACACAGAAATGCCTAATAATAATAACAATAATAATTATTATTATTAATAATATTATTATTATTATATAAAATGGTATTACTATTATTAATAATAATAATAATAAATCAAAATCACATATTTTTGCTGCTTGAAAAGTGGCTAATTCGTACAATTCGTAATTCATACAATTCAGTACGATTTGCTCATCAACCAATGACAGTTGTGTTTAGGGGTGGGGTTGGGTGCCACGCCTCCTTTTTTAAATTGTACATTTTCGTACGACTGAACTCGTACAAATTAGCCACTAAACTGCCAAAACGCAAAATACTTACGTTTTCTAGAGATCAGGCTGGAATTTCTAAGGTTTTTTTTGTTGGACAACTTAATTATTTTAAGTTCAATCTATTTAAATTTATGAAAATATGAAGGCGTTGAGTGGAACCTAGCATTTTTTACAGTGTGGTCTTGTAATTGAATTTCATGCTATTTTTGTAAATCCTGTAAAATAAATAAATGAACAAAACCATAATAGTCATTACACTGTTAGGAAAAAAAAATCTTCTGCCTTAATTTGCTTAGTTGAATCCAATGAACTTTTCTAGCCGTCTCAAAAATTATTGTTAAACTTTGTATAACTTTAAAAAATGTAGTTGAAACAGGATTAACTTAATAAAATAAGTTAAAGCAACATAAAAAATGGTTGTCAACTTTCTCTCATTACGTTATTTTGATGTCAGTTCTGGTGCATTTGTAGTTGTACATTTAATTAAATTCAGTAGACATTGGCAGGTGTGGCAAAATGTTAATTTTACTCCAATTTAAGTCCATATATTTTGAAAAGATTGAAATCATGGTGGCGCAGTGAGTAGAACAGTCGCCTCACAGCAAGAAAGTCGCTGGTTCAAGCCTCGGCAGGGTCAGTTGGCATGTCTGTGTGGAGTTTGCATGTTCTCTCCGCGTGTTCACGTGGATTTCCTCTGGGTGCTCTGGTGTCCCCCACAGTCCAAACACATGAGGTACAGGTGAAGTGAATCAGCTAAATTGATTGAGTGCAAGAGTGTATGTGTGTTTCCCAGTGATAGGTTGCAGCTGTAAGGGCATCCGCTGTGTGAAATGTGCTGGATAAATTTGGCGGTTCATTCCGCTGTGGCGACCACTAATTAATAAAGGGACTAAGCCGAAAAGAAAATGAATGAATGATTGAAATCATACTTTGCATGTGTTTGAATTAAAAGTATAGTTGTTAATTATATGAGGCTCCTCCCACTAACAGTGACATCTCTCCGTCATCCATTCTTTCATTTTCATCTTTTGATTCCAGAGCATGAACTGGTAGTGAAGGCTGAAAGAGTCTTACTTTGCTTGTTTGTGGGAAGGGTTTGATGTGTAAATTGGGTTAATTTGGTCTTCCAAACAAAGAGTCTGTGTGTTTCTGTGTGTTTGGGTCCTGCTGGGTGAACAGAATGCCTTTGTTTGCCTCTTATGGCAGCGCAGAAGGCTGAATGAGACCCGGCTGTAATTAAACTTGTTTTCATCGCTGTTAAAAAAGCAGCACAGTGAGGTAAAAGAAGAATATCTCCACATGAAGGATTTTTTACAAAGCTGCTCACTTTTGTGCATCACAAACACCTTTTAAAATAGTTTGTAGCAACATTTGTCCTGGGTGCCACGGGAGCGTAGTGGGTAGCACGTTCACCTCACAGCAAGAAGATCGCTGGTTTGAGCCTCGGCTTGGTCAGTTTGCATTTCTGTGTGGAGTTTGCATGTTCTCCTAGTGTTGGTGTGGGTTTCCTCCGGGTGCTCCGGTTTCCCCCACAGTTCAAAGATGTGGTATAGGTGAATTGGGTAAGCTAAATTGGCCGTAGTGTGTGTGTGAATGCAAGAATGTATGGGTGTTTCCCAGTGTAGGTTGCAGCTGGAAGGGCATCCGCTGCGTAAACGTATATGCTGGATAAATTGGTGGTTCATTCCGCTGTGGCGACCCCAGATTAATAAAGGACTAAGCTGAAAAGATAATGAATGAATGAATGAAAAGCTAAAGAGTCAGTATTTCCTCTTTCCAAATATTTACTGTGTGTTGCTGATATCATCTGAACAGGGTAAGCCTTTGATATAGTCTAAAACAGGATTCCAGGTCTTATGAACAGAATTAAGAGATCCTGCAAGTAAACATATTAATTTCTCAAGTTTTATGCAGCTACAGATTTCTTAGATCTACAACACGCTTCATGACTAGATCATACCTGTCGATATTGGGATGTGAAAATAAGGGATATGCACACCATAATAATAATAAAAAAAATCCATAAATTACTAAACCTGTTCATCTGGAGCTGTTCCATTGTAAATTAAGACTTAAACGGTCAGTAATTCATTTTATTGTCATTATTTACAAACAAAAAAATAAATAGTACACATTGGCAGCAAAAAAAATTGCTAACAGTATAGCCTATTATATTTAATAGCTATTATAAAGAAATAGAATCAAGTTATCAAATCTCATTAATCTTTTTCTCACTGTATAACTTACACATTCTGAATAAAGAGCAATTAATGAATCTCATTTATTTACATTTTTTGCTTGATTACATAAACAAATAACAGAGGTGTCACTGTAACACGTCTAACGTTATAATGAAAGCATTCGATTGCTTTTTCTAATGTTTTATGCTCATTTAGGACAAAATTAGTGTTGTTTGAAAAAAAAAAAACATCATGATCAACATATTTAGATGTTGTTATTATTATTATTATTATTATTATTATTATTATTAATTATGTGTATATGTCTGTTCAAACGCACCCAAAACCCAGACTTTCGCTCCGCTTCAAATCACATGTACAGAATGTTTGGAAAGCAGCATCTATTTATCAATATGGAGCGCGTCAGCTGACAGTCACGCACCGCTTTATGCCCGTTTCAAGTATTGCAAAGGAGGGGTGATGGCATCGGTAATGAAAAGGAAGGGATTCGCTTTGTTTTTTTATTTATTTCAAAGTGTGTTAATGCCAAGTTCATGCCTTAATAAAACAGACTCACATTTAAGAGCAAGTGGCGGCCCCTGGTGGTTTGGCGGTATGGGTTGCGTATAGGGGGGGTTCAGCTCTTTAATGTTTATTGTCACCCTTCAGAGAAAGACTGAAAATACAGGAGAAATACGGGAAAACACTTGTACGGGATAATAGAGGGATATAGAACTGTAAAATACGGGAGAATTCTGGGAAAAACAGGAGGGTTGACAGGTATGGACTAGATATGCAGTGATGAGCAATGTGGCTGTTTGCACCAAACGAAAAAGGACAGAAATTTAAATACAGCCATTCAGAAGCACAAAATATGTACTTGCTCATGAAATGGTAAGGTTTATAATATAATTTATACATATTAACTCTCTTTAGCATTATTAAATGTAGATGCTGAATCACGCATTTAGCTCTTAAGTTCATTTTCAAGGTCTGAGGTGAACTATCTGCTGCTGCTTTCAGTATATGGCAATAAATGTCATGTAAAATGGCATTGAAACTCACATTGTTAGCATTTAGCACATTGTTAGCACTTACTAAAGCACATGAGGTGTACCTGAACTGATCATTGTCAGTTTTCTGTTGTTCAGCTGTGAGAAACAGAAGCCGTTTCTAAAATATCAATTCGAGGCTAAGTTAGGACAAAAACTCCTTTTAATATGGAGAATATTCCCCTTTATAGGGTGCTGTTGCTTTTATCTAGAACACAGTTTAAATCACTCACTCCTGTCCTCAATCTGGCAACCTGTGCTTGCGTTTGTTTTGATCCTGGAGTGCAATACCTAGTTGAACCACTGGGTGTCAAACTTAAATACGGCACCTTTAAAATTTTATTATTATTTTTTTTTAGATATATGAAATATAAGAATAAATGTTATTATTTTCACTTTATATAAACTTTCACACCAACATTTTTTTTAATTGTATACAGTAAATGCTTTTTACTTTATACTTTTTTTATATAGTTTTTTGATCATGTAGATAATTAATTGCACTTGAAATATAATGAGCTCATATTAAAAAGCTTATAAAGCTTCGTAGCTTAAAAAAAACTAGTTAGAAAAGCACAAAAACAAAAAGCTATAGGGGCATGCAGAGTTAAAATCTCTGATGTTTATTAGAGGCTAAATTAAGTAATTAAACAGTTACAGTAAATGATAAAAATGCTGATGAAATATCACTGCGCTCTACATAACTCGACATAAAAGATCTGATCTGACTTTTTATGATTGTTTTTAATAAGAAGAGGCAAGAAACTCAAGCGACGGCACTGCAGAATAGTCAGAGCGCACACACCATTTATTTACAAGGAGTAGAAATATAACTACCTCATGTTTGTGCTATAAAACATTTTTGGTGAAGCTTGTCCCTGCAGTGTGTGATTGTAAAACAGGGCTGAAAACAGATTTACAGGGTCAAAACCGGCTCTCGGTTTTAATGCTACACCGTCTTTAATGAGTTTTACAGTGTCGGAATTGAAGATTTTATTTTGCATCTGATCTCTTTGCTACTTTACACGAGGTCAGCCTGAAAAAGGACAATTAGATGCTCACGTGTCTTATCGTGACAGCAATTTGAGACGTGTTAAAATGCAGATGGCTGTCCTGTCAGCAGTAATATGAAGCACTTAAGGGTGTGAGAAATTAATGAGAGCTTATCTGCGATGAGTTACAGCTCACCAAAGGCTTAAATATGATAGATGGAGCGTGCAGATCCCGAATTACAAATTCCACCTCAGAAACTTTGAGTGACGGAGCTGCTAATGGCCAAGTTTGTTGTTTCTTGTTTGTGCATGCTAATGTTGTACAATCATAATGATCTCATCATTTTCAGCTGTAATTTCATGCCCAAATTATGCAATGTTGCTGTTTTGGTAAGTAGCAGAATCCATCATTAAATGCAGAGCAAATTCATTCCACGGAATCGCATGAAATATAAATTAAGCCGCAGAACCTGCTGAAGAAGTGACATCGGTGTGATGCCAGTGTGTATTTTGAGAGAGCTTCTTTCTTTGAAGAGTAATTTTGCTACCATCCCCGCTGAGACTTCCCAAAAGCAAATATTATTTTAATAAGGTTAGCAAGCCTCCGCTGGCATTTCAAAAGCTCATAAAGGAGTGTGCAAAATGATGCCTGAACACCACAAAGCTCACAATTATTCTTCTATTAGTGCAGCAGACTCTTAATTGAAATTTGGCCCAAATTCTTTTCTTTTATTTTTGTGGTAGCTCATAATGGAGAGCAACAGTTGTGTGTTCCAGAAGTAAAAAAAATAAATTAAAAAAAACCACCATTAATTTTCTTCATAAGGTGATTCATTTTTAATAAGTACATCCAGGATGGTTGTTTTGGCAGAATAAAGTCCTTCAGTCTTTGCATCATGTTGCTGATAAGCATGTCAGGCTGTATTCTGCGATAACAACCGTCCTGGATGTATTAAAAATCAAATCAATGTACTTTAGACCACTTGGGTCACACTTTATTTTGATGGTCCGTTTGCTGGATTTAAGTTACATTGCATCTAATTCTCATTGGATTATAAGTAGACTGTTAGGTTGGGGTTAGGGTTGGGGTTTTGGGCTAGTGTAAGATGACATGTACTTGCAAAGTTTCTTATAGTCAGTTAAATGTCTGTTGAATGTCAGTGTCAACAGATCTTAAGTAGACAGTCTACTAATACTCCAATCGACCATCGAAATAAAGTGTTACTTATAAAGTGAAATAAAGTGTTATTTATACTTCTGTGCGCTGTTTGTGTAGCTCTTCAATAACACTTCCGAAACACTAGCTCGCAGCAGGTTATGCTCCTCTGTGTTGTGTTTCTTCACTGGTGTTTTGTTTTTTTCTGAACGCTACCTTAATGTACAAGTAGTTAAAACTCGCTCTTTCTGAGGCGGGAGCCGGTGGATGTGCAACAACTTTAATTCTAAAGGCCCGTGCACACCTAGACATTTTTTGCTCGTGTTTTCGGTCGTTGTTTAATGCCTCGTGACTAAATAAAGGGGGCCAATGTGATTGTGCACATCAATGCGCAAAACGGCAGGCGCAAAAGCGTCATTTAAAAAAAAACGCCTCATGTTCATTTTTTTTGTTTTGATGTGCCGTGTCAGAACCTTCTCCACCAATCAGATTGGCACTTTTGTTTACGTGTACGGAGCTGCTGAAGTTACAGTAAACACCCCTTGGAGGTGCTCAAGCGCAAAACTATCACACTGAAGTAGATGCCCAGAGGCGATATGGTATCCGAACGAAAAGTGCTGTATGATAAACGAGACATCGACATTGCTTGAATCGCCAGTGACTTCAACAAAGACCACAGAATCACTATTGATTGGTGATTCTAAGCTCTTTGACAACAAAAGTGTCAACTTTCTCTCTTCTTCTCCTATTTTCAAGCAGATGTCAGAAGCTTAAAGTTGTGTAGCGCCACCCTGTGCACTGGGGTCTTTCTGTTTTCATTAAGCGCCATCTAATGGCAAGGAGTGATTTTGCATACTCTTCTGCTTGACGGCAGTGAAAATCGCTTGGGTTTGAATGCAGAAAAACGTCTCGTAAAACGCTGACGATAAATGCGAACGAAAAGCGTCCCGGTATGTACGAGCCTTAAGGTAAACAAAACTCAAGCTCCTTCACAGGATTAGACACTTGTAAACACTTGTTCCAACAGGTCAAACACTCACCCCCGCCCACACTCGTCAGCACTACAAAGCCGACCATTCACAGAGCTTGCGCTATGCGGCGTTGCGACGTGTAGTTAAATTTTTTTTTGAGAGGTGCACGTCGGTGACGGGTAAGCGACCACGCAAAGGCTGTGCCGGAGCATACTTGTGTGCTTGATGTAGAAGTATAAATCAGCCTTAAAGGGTAACAAAACAACAAACACATTTTTTGAGCTGTTGACAGTCATATGTGTTTCATGCTGCTATAAACACTATTAGGACACGTATATTTCACCAAAAAGGAAAAATTGGTTGTTTTTGCTTTATTTAATGCAAATTCGTTCTTCTGGTTTGAAAAGAAATTTTCAAGCTACGTCACGGCGATGAGATCCTTGAGTGTATTCCAGCGTGTAGAGTGGACGTCTGTACCGGCGAGTACAATGTGATGTATTTGAGCTTTCAGCATTAATTCATGAGAAAGAATTCCAAGTCCTTTCAGACAGCCAATCAGCACGCTCTATTGTGAATGAGGCGCAACTTCATTAATATGCATTATAGCTTTGAAGACTGTTTTTACCTGTTACAGTGTTCAGACGGCAGAGAGACGCCACGCTGTGTTGCCAAAAGAAGAAGAATTGTTTGGAGACACAGGTCGCCAGTGTTGTGTTTATGTGCTGCAACGAAGGTTTTGTTTTCGTTTCCCGCTATGAGAGCGCAGCTGGACTCACGTGTGGACTACAGTGCACGCAACAGAAATGCGTTTGTAAGGAACATTTTTACATTTTTGAGCTTTTCTCATCTAGACATGGTGAAATCCGAATTTGCCGATTGCTCCTTTTTAAAAATACACGGTTCCAGTTCATGTTGATTGTCCTCTCTCTACAGATTTGGAAGAGTGTGTATTAGTGCTCTTTGTTTGTTTATTCAGATGGCAAAGTTAGTTAGTATTGTCAGCAGTACTCTTTCAGTTTTTAAAGACACACCTCAGTAAGATCTGCAGTAAATGCTGCTCTCTGAATGTAAACACCCTTAACTATTACCGTCGTGTAGGATTTTCGCTGCATTTTGTGCCGGGAAAACTGTGTGTTTATAGAATATTCTGACGCTACGAGTGCGTCTAAGTTACCGAGAAATGCAGAGGGTTTTTTTTTTCTCCCATTTGGCCTGCGGTATTAAACATCCCATTGAAACAACACTCTTCCAGCAGTTCCTCATGTCCAACATATCATTTGTCACTGGGGCATGCATGAAAAGTTCGTGAATGAAAGTGAAAGTGCTAAACTGCAGTTAAAATTGACAAATTAATAATTTGATAAATAATTTAATTACTGATGTCCATGTAAACACGTGGCCCTTTAAGTCAACGTAAAGCTAACAGAAATAAAAGCCAGCTGAATCATACAAAAACCCAATAGTATCTGGATGCAGCCTTTGTGATGCAAGCTGAGATTGTATTACTTAGCGATGCAATGTCAGACATAATGCACTGAAATGGAGCGAGTGACGTCACTGTGACGGGTAGGGTTAGGGGTGGGGTTAGGTGAGCCCATTAACAATTGTTGAATGCAGCTCAGGTCTGCATCCAGACCCCTCTTCAAAAACCTGCAAAAACAAATGTTGGCGCAATAGTGGTTAGCGTGCTGACAGATGTGGTAGCACTACAGGGCGTCCCGAGTTCAAATCCCAGCTCGAGGACATTTCCCAACCCTACCTCCCCTCTCTCTCTCTCTATCTATCTTTAAAAAAAATTAACAAGCAAACGAACATAAATAAATAATTAAGCAAACAAACAGACAGATGAACAAAATAAATGAACAAATAAACAATCAGCTTATTGTCCTCTATTGAAATTGAATAAATACTTTCCACAGACACTAATGCACTGTATACCTCTGCTAAAACTTCTGTCAGACGTCTACTGCTGCGTTATTTCCATGTATTTATTCAGCAATTACAAACAATTGAGACCTTGCACAATAGGCACCTTTAATATCTTAAAAGGTGATGCTGAGGGTGACATAAAGTGCAGTGATTTGTGCATCTGTTGATAAAGGAGGACTGGTGTGTCAAGCCTTCTGTCGGTCTATTCGGAAATTTTCTCATTATAGTCTCACATCTGGTATCAGTGGCACAAGGCCAGACTTTCAGATATACACAGACACACACACACAAACCCTGTACAAACCAGATAAAAAATCAAAAACATTTATTAAGCTAGTGTGACTTTCTTCAAGTCTTAAGAATTTACAAGTGAAGTATGAAAAACACACAATAAACTTACAGTTTTTCCCATCTGTGATTATAAACAATACATGATTAATTACTTTCTATCATTAGAGGCTGGCTATATTCACACTACTGTGTTTTAACCCCTTATTAAAGTGATTTTTTGCATTATAGGTGTGCTTTAAAACAGATTGACTGTTGTTGATCGTAAAAGTGAGCTAACGTTTGTCTCGGAAAGCAATATTAGCATGTGGGACAGATGATTCTTAGCTCATGCCAGTTATTTCTGCACACTGTGACGCAGGAGCAAATCACACTGTTGTTTCTGTATGTGCCACAGTTCTCAGACTCATGGGAAAAAGAGAAGTGTGAGATGAATGAGTCACTTGCTGCTCTCAGTTCAGTGTGTGCGTTTAACACATAAGCTACAGCAAAACCAATGGAATCACATATGCATTTGACAGAAAACCCAAGGGTCTCATTTATAAAACTGTCCATAGACACCTTCCTAAAAGTGAAGCTACACCAGAAAAACTTTAGATTTATATATTAATCTAATGTAATAAAATAAAAATATATATAAAATAATATAAAGTGCATGCGGAAAGTATTCATAGCGCTTCACTTTTCCCACATTTTTTCCACAGCCTTATTCCAAAATGGATTAAATTAAAAGAGTTTTTGAAATTTTGCAAATTTATTAAAAGTGAAAGACCTGAACAATCACATGTATATCAGTATTCACAGCCTTTGCCGTGAAGCTCTACATTGAGCTCAGGTTCATTCTGTTTCCACTGATCATTCTTGAGATGTTTCAGCAGCTTCATTGGAGTTCACCTGTGTTAAATTCAGTTGATTGGACATGACTTGAAGGCATGCACCTGTCTATATAAGGTCCCAGGGTTGACGGTGCATGTCAAAGCACAAACCAAGCATGAAGACAATGGAATTGTCTGTAGACCTCCGAGACAAGATTGTCTCGAGCTACAAGGCTGGGGAAGGTTACAGAAAGATTTCTGCTGTTCTGAAAGTTCCAGTGAGCACAGTGGCCTCCATCATCCGTTAGTGAAAGATGTTTGGAACCACCAGGACTCTTCCTAGAGCTGGCCGGCCATCTAAGCTGAGTGATCGGGGGAGAAGGGCCTTAGTCAGGGAGGTGATCATAAACCCAATGGTCACTCTGTCTCAGCTCCAGCGTTCATCTGTGGAGAGAGGAGAACCTTACAGAAGGACAACCATCTGTGCAGCAATCCACCAATCAGACCTGTATGGTAGAGTGGCCAGACAGAAGCCTCTCCTTAGCCTGGAATTTGCCAAAAGGCATCTGAAGGACTCTCAGACCATAAGAAACTAAATTCTCTGGTCTGATGAGACTAAAATTGAACTCTTTGGAGTGAATGCCAGGCGTTACATTTGGAGAAAGCCATGCACTGCTCACCAGGCTAATATACAGTGAAGCATGGTGGTGGCAGCATTATGCTGTGGGGATGTTTTCAGCAGCAGGAACTGGAAGACTAGTCAGGATAGAGGGAAAGATGAATGCAGCAATGTACAGAGACATCCAGAATGAAAACATGCTTCAGAGTGCTCTTGACCTCAGACTGGGGTGACGGTTTATCTTCCAGCAGGACAATGACCCAAAGCACACTGCCAAAGTATCAATGGAGTGGCTTCACGATGACTCTGTGAATGTCCTTGAGTGGCCCAGCCAGAGCCCTGATCTAAATCCTAATGAGCATCTCTGGAGAGATCTGAAAATGGCTGTACACAGTCGCTTCCCATCTAACCTGATGGAGCTTGAGAAGTACTGCACAGAGGAATGGCCAAAAATTCCCAAAGACCGGTGTGCCATGGTTTGCATGTTCTCCTCATGTTTGCGTGGGTTTCCTCCGGGTGCTCCGGTTTCCCCCACAAGTCCAAAGACACTTGGTATAGGTGAATTGCGTAAGCTAAATTATCCATAGTGTATGTGTGTGAATGAGTGTGTATGGGTGTCTCCCAGTGATGAGTTGCAGCTGGAAAGGCATCCGCTGCGTAAAAAAAATGCTGGATAAGTTGGTGGTTCATTCCACTGTGGTGACCCCAGATTAATAAAGGGACTAAGTCGAAAAGAAAAATAAATAAATGATATTCACTATTATAATCTATAATGTTTTTGACAATGTCCCCAAACTATTATTTGACAATAAAACTATAGTCAGGATAATGGATTTTACTGGTAACATAAGAACAACGTTACCTTAGAATTACTTTTATTTATGCATTACCTGTCGCTTTCATGTGCATTTGTCCCTCTGTGTTCTGTTGCTCTGTCATAGGTTAGTGTTTTATGTATTGCATTTTATTCATTCTTTCATTTTCTTTTCGGCTTAGTCCCTTTGTTAATCTGGGGTCGCCACAGCAGAATGAACCGCCAACATATGCTGGATAACAGCATAAGTTTTACGCAGTAGATGCCCTTCCAGCTGCAACACATCTCTGGGAAGTATTGTATTTTATATGTGTTATTATTGTATTTTATTGTTTTTTTCTTTTATATTAATAGTTTTGTTGTAGGCGACAAGAAGGTCGCTGGTTCGAGCCTCGGCTGGGTCAGTTGGCTCCGGTCCAAAGACGTGGTACAGGTGAATTGGGTAGACCAAATTGTCCGTAGTGTATGAGTGTGAATGAGAATGTATGGATGTTTCCCAGAGATGGGTTGCGGCTGGAAGGGCATCCGCTGCGTAAAACAAATGCTGGATAAGTTGGCGGTTCATTCCGCTGTGGCGACCCCAGATTAATAAAGGAATTAAGCCGAAAAGAAAATGAATGAATGAGTTTTGTTGTAGTTTTATAATATGCAAAAAACAATACGTTTACAAAAAACATTGATTTTGCTAGCTCACATTGCTAGTTTTGTGGTGAACAATTCATCTCTGCATGTCATTAAGAAAAAAATGTTTGCCCTTGTAATCTAAAATTAACAACTGAAAATGCACTTCCTGTTTGTTTTCAATTCAATCGTCAGAGGCTGTTTCTCAATATGCGTTCTTCAGCGATCTTGCGTCCTCGTGCTCTCGTGTAACATCATCATCATCCGCCGAAGTTCAGTTCCAATACTCAAGACCGCAAGAACAGAGGACGCATGAGAGTTCCTGGATGAGTTCTAGATATTAAGGACGCACCGATGCAGACTTGAGCACCAAACTCGCTCTAGAAGACCCAGAAGTCATTGCGACTGGAGGAGGGAAGCGCAGCATTTTATATAGATTTCTAATTAGAGTTCAGAGATATACTTATTTACCTCAAGAGTTTCCCTAAATGAGAGGGTTAAAGTAAACATCACCATATGAATCTTAATAAAGGCATGAAAACATTAAGGATGTTTATTTGTTGAAATTCGTTTTAAAATCTGTGTTATTTGTGTTGTGCAGCGTATATTTGTAAAGTCTTTATGCAGAGTTTATATTGTGAAACGTGGAAACGCAATAAATCGTCATATGGATGCGGTCATGTGACCATCAGGAAGAACGCAGCATCTTGTTAGTCTGTTTTTTCTTATTATTCCCGAGGTTTCCATAATTCTGGACCATGCCGCATCCTGAGCAGCTGCTGTGGTGGTCATGGAGGAGTGGAGAGCATGAGACAGATTGCTGTAAGACGATCCCTGTGACAGACGAGTCCTCGCATTGTTCCCGAAGGGCCAGCCTGATGACCAGCCGGTGACCCGCCTGTGGTCTCTCCATGATGGACGTCCAGCGTTCTCCAGCCCCGGCGCCATAGACTGCAGCTCTGCACAAGACGTCTGGCCATAGGAGAAATGGTCGTGCCCAACTGAGCCTGGTTTCTCTCGAGGTTTTTTAATTCTTCACTTGTTTAATTCTGTGACTTGTAGGGCTGCGCATCGATGGATTAATCTTCAGTGTTTG
Organism: Danio albolineatus; assembly: GCA_903798035.1. Classification (NCBI taxonomy): domain Eukaryota; kingdom Metazoa; phylum Chordata; class Actinopteri; order Cypriniformes; family Danionidae; genus Danio; species Danio albolineatus. The sequence continues at coordinate 23,230 of CAIGQQ010028344.1, read as the reverse complement.
GACTCTCAGCAGTGATTATTAAACCACACTGAATTAAACTAAACTGAACTTCAACACTGAAAACTGGACTGACACTGTTTCAATTTTTATAATGCATGTGAAGCTGCTTTGACACAACCTACATTGTAAAAGCGTTATACAAATAAAGATGAATTGAATTGAATTGAATCTCATTTCTCACAGGACGCGTTCTCTGTCCTTGCGCTCTCCAGAGTTTGTTCTCCCGATGTGACCTGGCAAGACTGGTCTCCACAAGAACACGAGTCCATCCTCTGCGTTCTTGGAATCGAGAAACAGCCAGATTAAGTCTGTCTGAGGTGATGGGTGTGGCTATTATACTTAACCATGCCCCTCCAACTGTCAGTCGCTATGACAACAAACAGAAATGGTGAGCAGGAGGAGTCTGACAGATTGATGTTTCTGAATGAAATGCCTACTTTACTACATCCAATCAGCTCGCAGTAGAAAAAACAAGCCACGCCCACATTTTCTCATTTATTATAGAGTTTCTCTAGGAACTGCGTCACAACATGGAGGGGGAAAAAAACAGTCGGAGTTTCCCATTCATTTATTTATTCGTTTACTTTCAGCTTAGTCTCTATTTCAGAAGTCACCACAGTGGAATGAACTGCCAACTATTCCAGCATATGTTTTATGCAGCGGATGCCCTTCCTGTCGCAACCCAATACTGGGAAACACCCATACACTCACATTCACACACTCATTTTATTCAGTTGACCTATGCCGCATGTGTTTGGACTGTGGGGGAAACCTGAGCACCCGGAGGAAACCCACACGAACACGGGGAGAACATGCAAACACCACACAGAAATGGCAGTTGCTCCAGCTTGAACCAATTACATTTTTACAGTGCTAACCACCGAGCCGCCCTGCTAAAGTTAAGTTAATGCAATGTTAAATTCTTAAAAACCCCTTATAGATCGCTGCTGTTAAAATAGAAAGCGTAATACAGCACAAATGAGCGAGAGCAGTAATGCGTGGTCCAGCAGATGCTGCAGGGTTAAGCGTCTGAATACTAATGTCCCGCTGGTCCACTTCACCTTCTCTCAGTCACGGCCCAGATCTGCTGCTCTGCTCTGAACTGTCAGATCTCCTCAAGCCTTCTGTTCTGTGGTTCTTTCCTGCTCAACGCCTGTCCACAAGAATAACAACAACATCAGCGCTGCTTCTGGACTCCACAGTAAACGCTGCCTCCTCACGGGTTAAAACACAGAACACAGCCTGTAAATAGTTTTCACAGAGGCGTACATCAATATCCACGGTGGCTGATATCGACTGAACGTGTCTGCTGTGAAGGTGAGCGAAAGGCTTTGACGTTTTCAAGACTTCCATCTCCAGCACACTCAAGGAGCGGTGTTTGCTGACCTGATGCGTCAAACTCTTCACAGGCTTTTTGTTTGGAGGTTTGGCCGCTTCTGCTTCTCTTGCTGTTTTCCACGATGTGCGCTTTAAAGAAGACTTGAATAATGCTTGTTTCTCATGCTCTTCTTAAAAGTCCTGTGAAGTGCTTTGAAATTTCCAATTATAATCGATGTTTGGTGTAATCTCAACTGAAACATGAAGAGAGGGCGGGGCATAGAATAGCTCCTCCTCCTTAAAAAACTGCCAATAGCATTTTGTTTTATCATTACACTATTTTGAGAAAAACAGATAATTTTTTTAAATCTCCCTCTAAAGAAATTTAAAGAGCCCCTTTTATGGATTTTTGAAAATGACCTTCCATGCAGTGTGTACCACAGCTCTAAGTGAAGTGAAATGTCCAGCTAAGGCTTAAATCTGAAAGTGCACAGTGTTAAAAACGATTGATTTATCTATAAAAGAGTCGACTCATCGTTGTTTAAATGAATCGTTATTAGAACGAGTCTTTAGCCGTTTCGGCTTGACGTCAACGCTAAACATAAGCCCCGCCCACTAGTTGCGCACGCAGACCCCGGGAAAATTGAACTCCCCGGCCCCGCCCACAGACAGGAAGAAAAAGGGGATGACAACAAGCACTGTATCGCATTCCGGTTAAATCATGTCCCGTAGACGCTGTGCTCTGAACTGCGAGGGAAAAGCTGTGTTCTTTTCCCTACCTAAAGATGAAGCTGTGAAGAGTCAGTGGTTGAGGTTTATTTTTGGTAAAATACCTGAGAATTATAGCCCCAATATGGTGCTGTGTTCGCGTCATTTCTCTGAAGAGATCTACACTAATCTACACTCTTACAACGCAGGATTTGTTGCACGGTTGTTGTTAAAGGATGGATCAATACCCAGTTTATTTGGACCAGCGTGTTCTTCCAGTCTTGTTCACTGTAACAAGGTAAATATGGATGTAGTTGTCTGTATTGTGTTTGCTCCGTGCAGCATGTAGCGGTAGCCATTTAGCTTACTGCCGAATGTAACTATTTGTTGGCTTACAATAGTCCATGAAGTGTTAATTATTACTGAATGTTTGTTGTTATGATGAAGAATATAGCAATACGCTGTTGTACAACCGCAGTGATGTTTTTACAATATGTTCTGGCATTGGGCTGCTGACACGGACGTGACGGGGTAGCGTCATGTGACGTGGTAGCGTCACGTAAAGGAGGTGCTTGGGAAAGAAGACTCGCTCAGACGATTCATATGGGTGTCGGTGGGAAAATGAGGTAAAAATAAATAGATATTATAAGACATTGAAAGTGTTTTTTAACCTTGCATACATATCATCCTGTTGTTTGGGACTTCAAAAAGTGAAATTTAACCGTTCTCAACCCAACATATGGGCTCTTTAAAGTAAATATATGTCTAGCATATAGATCGTTATTTATTTATTGTACTTTTTTTGATAACATTTTTATTATATAAAATAAAAAAGAATTGGGGGAGGGGACGTGCAGAGGGTGTTCAGCAGAACATTTTTTCTACTTTTGGGGGAGGGGGGGGGCGGGATTTTGAGACTTCTCAACCCTAGCAACGCCCCTGAGGGGAAGTGACGTCATTGTGAAAGGGTCTTTTGAACTGAAAACATTGAACTGAAGTGCATTTTCAGATTTCAATTTTAGATTACAGGAGCAAACATTGTTTTTGTTTTTTTAATGACATGCACAGATGAATTGTTCACTACAAAACTAGCAATGTGAGCTAACAAAATCAATACGGTTTTGATTATATGTGTTCTTTTAAAGGCTTGGACGTTTTAAGAGCGGTGTTTGCTGACCTGATGCGTCAAACTCTTGCTCAAACATGCTTTTTGTTTTGTTTGGAGGTTTGTCGGCTTCTGCTTCTCCTGCTGTTTTCCAGGACGTGTGCTTTAAAGGAGAAGGCTTGAGTAATGCACCTTTCTCATGCTCTCCTGCGCTCTTTAAACGCTTGACAAGATGAATCGCATCATTCTCGCCGCAGCACTCTAAATGAAAAGCAGGTTTAATTTGGTGAAGCCGGGGGAGAACGGCTCTAAAAGTGACTCTTACCGCAGAAGAAATGAAACATGATGCTTAATCTTAAACGCTTTGGAATCTCTTTCTGGAAAACCGCTCAGGCCTGTGTTCTGCTGTTTGCAGTAGAAATATAAGAGATATCACAGCTTACGTTCCAGCAAAAACATGCACAGAATAATTCTGACCTAAATCCCCCTGTTTGATAAAGCTTGGAAAAATGCTTCGAGCTTTTCCAGAGGGTTTTAAATAGGCTTTTGATGGTATAAAACGTTCTTGTTGCGATTAATTGCTGAAGCTTTTATCACAGCATACAGTTTGCACCTGACACTTTCTTACAATCTTTCCTGTTAAGCCATTGTGCATTTCTGAGTGAGTGGGCTTGACAAACCACCTGCAGAAAACACTCACCTTATAACCCTACTTGCCTAGTTAATCTAATTAACCTACTTACGCTGAATAGTATCTTCAAAAATATCTAGTAAAATACTATGCACTGTCCTCATGGCAAAGATAAAAGAATCCGTTATTAAAACTATTATGTTTAGAAATGTATTGAAAATTTAACCGTTAAACTAAAATTGGGGAAATAAAAAATATACAGGGGGCTTATAATTCTGACTTCAACTGTATATATTAATATATATATTAGAGATAAACATACTCTCTCAATACTCTGCATGATTCGGGAGGTCAGACTGTGACATTTGTCCTCTGTCAGAGATGTCCTGAGCTCATGCGCTCCTGCAGCCACTGGAAATCACACTTAAGTCTCTCTGAGTCTTCAATCTTCTGAAGCAGAGCCTTCAGAATCAGTCAGAGATATGCTGGAGAAGACAGGAGACGTCAGCCGCTCATGCAGGACCACTGAGAGATCAGCGATATGACAAAAATCATCATCTTATATCCTGATAACAATATATATCACGATATGGTACCATTTGTGTAAATTAAATTACTTTATATACATTCACCTCGGGGAAAGGACAAAATGGGAAAGTACAACAAATGTTGGTTTGATTTGATTTTTTTTATTTTTGCATTCCTATTTGCTCAGATATTAAAAGATAATCCTCCACAATAGTGTTATCAATACTTTCAGGAAAGAGGGAAAAATCAGCAGGTTCATTGAGAACATGTGCCCAGGTATACATTTTTGAGAACCAAGAAATATGTGCCCGCGGGTACATATGGCTGTATTTTATGTGTAAAACCAGCCCGATCTCACGAGGAGGCATGGCATGGTAACCAAGCCCACCCCTCAACCCAACCACCATTGGGCGGTAAGCAAATTGTACCAATGAGATCGTACAAATACATACGAATTAGCCACTAAATAAAAAAATTACGAATTGCTGTGAGATCAGAATCAGTTTTATTGCCAAGTGTGCTTTCCATGGTGGTAATGGTGTAAAACCAATGCTGCAGAGCAGTACTGCTGACCGCTTACCTCTCTAGAGACATTTTACCAGTGTGACTGGTTTGCTTTGTAGCTCAACGCGAATGGTGTCAGACTTGGGATGTGGAACAGACCGCGTATTTGAGAATGTACGTTTTTATTATATTCATTTGAGATTGTCAAAAATGATACAAAATGATTATTTTCTACATAAATAAAAAAAAAACTACATCTATGCCTTCCTCATCTCAGGGGGCTTTTTTTTCAATTGATTCAAGACAATTTGCATTTAATGTTATTATTATTGGCAGTATTACTTATTATATGCATATTTATATTTCTTTTAATAAAAACAAGCTTAGATTTGTCCACCTGTCAGGTTTTGAAAATGTATGCATCATCATATGCGCATAAGATTTGAATTTAGAAATAGTTTTGAAATAAATCTTTGCGCTTAACAAATTAAATTAAATATGTAGGCTAATGGATGTCTTCAGTGGAGGGTGTACAACACTGTTTCCTCATTCACAAAAGTCAAGGAGTAAAAGGCCGAATAGAGGAGGCTTGTTCTTTATCCTCACGCTGCAGACGCTCTGTTTAACTTTTTTCTCGCTACTGAAGTGTTCAGTTTTTCCACTTATAAAGTCCCCCATGTAAATAGTAAATGCGCCATGGTGCTACGCCACTAACTACGCAACTATTTCATCATATTGCCAGGGGCGAATTTAATGATTTGGGGGCCCTAAGCAACTCCAGCATGGGGCACCAAGTCCTTAAATGCACTCTTTCTACTTTTATTGAATTGATTGTATTTATTTAGCTGTATTTTTTTTTAATATCACTCAATCTTCTTTTCTGCGTTTTACTTCAATGTATGCTTCACATTTTAAATAATTAGATGTCTTAAAATGAATTTACAACAAAAAATAATAACATTTTTTTTATTAATTTGACTGCTGGATTGCTCCATGATTGAGGGTGGTGGATTTTTTTTCCATATTATTATTATTACAAAAAATTACATTATTTTAATAATAGCATATTTTATTGTATATTAAATAATATTTTAATCATGTAAAAAATGTATTTGTTTGATTCTTACTATACAAAATATAATAGAAAATTATATTTATAATTGTCATATATAGTTTATAGGTATAATTAATATTTACTGGGGGCCCCCAGATGCCCTGGGGCCCTGAGTGGCTGTTTTTCTTGCTTATTGTTTAAATCCGCACCTGCATATTGCATAGCCCTAACTGAGAGGGTGAAACTGTGTAAAGCTCACCTGTTCAGACGTCTCGTTTAATATTCAAGTCACTGCAAGGGCATAAAGATGGTCAACTAAGAACAGTCATCAACTTCTTGCTTCATTGCTAAAAAAAAATGCTGGGTTATTTTTATTTTTACAATAAATCTGTTGGGTTTGTTCGTATTTTACCCAAATTTGAGATGACGTAACTCAGCATCTTTTACAGTGGACAGTGTATAGGAACACATGCGAGTAGTGGGCTTTTGAAGTATATTGCATTCAGAGCTCCATTTGATTAGACCAAATAACCTTTAAAATGACTGTAGATAACCTTTAAAACACACAAACATCATGTACAGTACACAACCACAACACACACATACACTCTCACATAAGCATGCTGTTTCCCGGGGAGCACAAGAAGTCCTTGCTTTTTGATCCAGCAACTTTTTCCCCCTAAAGCCTTGCATTTATTTGGAAACAATTAATCATTCCTGAGTCCTCAAGTCACGAGCTCGTGCTGCAAACACACCTCTGCTGATCGCCAGTGGAGCAGTGGCACCACCAAGTGGGAGAAAAGTGATAAAGAGGAGGGGAATTACTGTATAAAGCATAAGGCTTTATATCAGCATTGAAACTACACTGTAAAAGAATACTTGTTAATTAACAGTTCCCGTAAGTGTTTTCAGTTTATTTACTGTTGTGAATTGCATTATGGAATGTTGATCTCTGCTCTGTTGACTTACGATGTTGAAAATTCAACTCAACAGTTTAACAAAGTGACTTTTATTGACATTACAGTAGTTTGAAATCAACGGATTAGAAATCTCATTCATAATTCATGCATAATTCATAATATGTTTTACGCAGCAGATTCCCTTCCAGCTAATAATATCCAGCTGCAGACCCGCAGACCCACACATGTTTCAGGCCCACACAATCCAGCACAGACGATCTAGGTCAGAGATGAACAAAGTAAGGCCTGCGGGCCAAAGTTGGAGATGTAGCAGAACATGCGGTTCTGTCTCTAATTCATAATTGTTAACAAGTTTGAATAAAGCTTTGTTTCATGTGTTGTTGACTTATTTGTCATGGTTACTTCTATTCATTCTTTTAATGTTTCATTTTATGGTCAATAAATGAAATAATAATTTTTCAATAATGTGTGCATTATTACATATTTTGACTGAAAATTAAGATGTGCTTACATTGGCTGCATTTCTCTAGCTACTGTTAATGCATAGCAGTGGCATATAAAACACATTTTAATTTGTATTTTGTGTCATGTATATAGGATTTGTTTGACTTATATAGATTTCCTTCATTATTGAAATGAAATATTTATATTTTTAAGGTATATTAAAACATTTTAAAAAACACAGGGTTTAAAAACTACCTAAATTAGGTTGTTTTTAACCCTTATGCTGGGTAAATATAGGACAGAACACATCAGGGGTTAAATTAACCCAAGTAATTGGGTTATTATTTTTAACCCCAAAAATGGGTTGTTTTTTCTACCCAATAATTGGTTATGTTTACTTAAATAATAGGTTATATTTTCAAATGTAATTTTTAACTTTATTTTAAAATCATTAACCACATAAAAAACAAGCAGGTCAATATTGTAGCTTTATTCATTTCTTTGTTCCATTATATTTGTTCAGCACATTACACTCTGTAAATACACTTTCCCTCAGAGATCATACAAACTACATACAAATTGTGAACTGCATTCGAAACAATTCGTTTCATATTTATGGGTTGCTCGTAAACATTTATAATAATAATATATTTATGTGGCATCGCAGTCAGCCCCTGCTGGGAGTTGATTTGACCCAAGGAGCTGGGTTGATGTGCCTGTGTGGTGCTAGCGTTGCATTGATTCAAGTCTTAAAAATTATTACCCAGAAAATAACCCAAGTTTGGGTTACATAGCACAACCCCAAAACTACCCAAGACTCTGAAAATAACCCCCAAATATTATCCAAATGCCTCAACCCAACATTTGGGTAGAAAAAATAACCCCGGATTTTTTAGCGTGAATGTTAATTCCCTGCTTCAAGTTTTGGTCATGTAAAATAAGCAGGCTAAAGCACTACTGTACACAAAGATGAGAATCACTCTTGGATGGCCTACAGTAACACAACACACTGATGCCAATATAAAAAATATTACAATAATTCTCCATACCTTCTGGTATAAATATGATGAGTTCAGATGTAAAAAAAAAAAAACCTTTAAATGTCATCTGTTCAAAAATTCAGCAAGCTCCGGTGTGTATATCAGTAAATTCACTTTTATGGCATAAAAAAAATATAGGTTACATTGCCTTTAAAGTGACACAACTACAAAAATATTATTATGGGATTGTTATAATTATTATTAAAGAAGAGCTTATTTATACAGGCTCTGAAAAGCATGGCTGTATATTTTACAATTAACAAAAACGACATTAATGTACTGGGTTTCTTGTATTATATGAGATTATATGCACACAAATGCAAAATGAGAATATTTGCGTTGAATAATCAAACAAGACAGGAAAACAAGCAAAATTTAAGCAGGTTACTTGTGGATGAAACATGTAATACAAACAATACAGACAATAAGTTCACGTTAACTTTTGTAAATAAACATATTAATTTAAATTACGATTCATTAAACCTGCAATTTCTTCAAAGTTGTTGCGCTTGTCAGTCACGTGATAACGTAAACATGGCGGAGGACGTACGACCCCATTCATACTTAACGAGATTTGGCTGTTGTGTGCCTACTCTTTTAGTCCTCGTTAAGTAAGTACTCATTAAAATTGAGCACCTACTCATTGAGTATGCGGTTTCGAACGCAGCCACTGTCTTTTTTTCATTCTGGACCCCGGTACGCTTGCATCAAGCCGCTGTTTTGTGTACGGCTGTAGCCAGGTGACGGACGAAAGCAAAGCGCCAAAATGGAAAGACGTCGCGGTCGTTTCGCTTTTACTGAACCTTTTGGTTTTGGACATACAGAAAGCGACTCATGACTATCTGCCGCAATATTATTATACACGTTCAGAACACCACACAATGTCTGCAGAAGCTATTTTTGGAGGAGACAAGCTGACATTATCACTGTTTGTACTGGACCAGTCCCGCTTGTAGTCAAGGTAGGTGACATACACAGACATACACACACGAATGAACGTTATGAAAACTAAAGTTTGTTGTACAGTTGGCGTTTTTCCGATGAAAAAATATGAGGATGGGCCCCCTACCAACCTAGCTATCCAAACTCTTTGTCTGCAATGTAGTTATTCTGACGTATGCGTTTTGTTATTGATTTTGTCCATTATCAGTATTTAGTAAGAGAACGGCCATGACTGTAGCTTCAAATGTAAATGTAGTACAAAAAAAGGAACAGTAATAAAATATTCACTGAAAATTTTACATTTCTAAACACAAAACACCAATGTGTAACTATTTAAATAACTACTGCAATAGTGTCTCATACAATGTGCAATACACTTTGATTGAGGATTTTGCAAGCAAGAAGGCCAGGCGTTTGGCACTTGGAATTTAAGTTACTGTCAGGTTAATCAACAGACCGTTTCAAATGTATTTATGTTGTGTTTATTTGGTTTGCAGTGTGCTGGATTTTGCACTCTGTTTTTGTTTAATCATTTGTTTAATTTGTTTAATTTTTTTGATTGCGGATTTTGCCGGCAAGAAGGCCAGGGTTTTGCCATTTAAGTAATGGTCAGTTTAAACAAAAGAACATTTCTTATTTATGGGTAGTATAATTTTGTGTCTTATTGATTTAGTGTATAGTGTGTCATTTGGGATGCAGCTAATAAAATAAATGACCAAAATACCAAATAATAGCCTACCTGGCATGAGTGTAAACGCATTCACCATCGGGAGGCACTATAATCACTCTCACAGGAGAATACTGCTCTCAAAATCCAAAATAAATAGTTATCCAACATGTGCGCGTGATAGCTCCGCTCCTTCTGTTACAAGAGCAAAGTGTGGTCGTTGAGTGTGTGAAGTGTCCATCATTACACACTTCTGTTTACCGACTGAATGAGTGCATCATCAGGGTAAATAAAGTGCATTATTGTTTTCAGTGTGAATGCACAACTGACACTATTTATACTAAAAAAATGTGGAAGAATAGTGCATACGTATGCGATTTGAGACGCAGCTAATGTTAACCTCGAGGTCATCGCTGCTTTGACAGTTTACCTGACGATCGCACTTTCATCTCTTCCCGCTACTGACGGACTGAACCATACAGCGAAAGGAGGGGGGTGCAATTTGACAGTGACAGTTGTGTCAGACACAAGGGCCAGATATAAGCCGTATTTTTATTTTTTATATCTAATAAATTGTTTTACTTGTAATTTAAGGGCGCCACGGTGGCCTAGTGGTTAGCACGTTCGCCTCACAGCAAGAAGGTCGCTGGTTCGATCCCTGGCTGGGCCAGTTGGCATTTCTGTGTGGAGTTTGCATGTTCTCCCAGTGGTTGCGTGGGTTTCCTCCGGGTGCTCCGGTTTCCCCCACAGTCCAAAGACATGCGGTACAGGTGAATTGGGTAAGCTAAATTGTCCGTAGTGTATGTGTGTGAATGAGAATGTATGGATGTGTGTATGGATGGACTCGCAGGGCTCGAAATGAACCTTTTTGCTTGGTAGCACTGGTGCTCCTAACTTTAAAAATGTAGGCGCACCAGACAAAATTTAGTCGCACCCACCAATTATGAACACCATTGCTAAGTTTTATATAAACAGATTTATTGCATTTGAAATCAACACTAATCAAAACTAACAAGCAAAAATATATATATATATGCTTGCGTGAGGAAAATATGTCTCAACGAAATCCCGTTATCACTAGAAAATACATTTTTATAACATAATTGAGTGACCAAAAGATACATGGGCGGACCGCTCACCGGCCCTGCACGCACTACTTGACATGAATTAATCTGTTAACGTGCTGTGTTCTCACAGGTGATGTCTGATATTGCACAGTTGCTTTTGATATATACATTATTATTTGTATACGTAATTTTAATAGCAATACCGGTCTCTTTATGAGCTGCAATATTAGTTTAATCTTAGTCCATGCAAGCCCTTTTGCGATGGTGTACGTGGTGTTAACTTTTACTTATGGCTGCACAGCTGACAGCATCTAGCGATTAAATGAAGGATTCAACAGAACATCTCCTGCTTAAAATGTGTAGATGTGGCAGACAGTTACCTGAAAACTCCGTCCCACAGACTTTACAGTGAATGCTTTAGTTATTTTCATAGCGAACTTGAAGCCAATGGACAAATGTAGATTGTGGATTAACATTCACCGCAATATCAGTAATTAGATGTGCCATTATTTGTTGCTTTAGGTGTTTTCTAAAACAAAATCTGATGGTGTTGTTGTCATTCTCATCTTCAGCGCTTTACATGCTCGCGGTTGTAGCTCTCCTGTCATCTGAAGGCAGAAGGCGTTGACTAAGTGATTGACAGCTGATTTTAACCAATCCATTCGCAATCAGTTCTAGTGCAGTGGGTTAATAAAAAGAGCGCGAAGGCGGGGCAAGCATTGCAGTCTTTGTTTACTGCAGCAAGTTGACATGACAACAGTTTTAAACAGTTCTTGAGCCCTGCCTTTCAAGTGCAAAGATGCATTCTGCGTGAATGTGTCCTAAATCTGCGCATGCGGGGAACATTTTGCAGTGAAAACCAGTCGCACACAACAATTTTATGAACTCACACAAATGCTCCCAAATATATTTTGAGGTCGCATAGATTCAATTTCAGGCGCATATGCGACCAAAACGGTCGCAATTTCGAGCCCTGACTCGGGTACGGTTCACGGGTGCGCACCCGAGTTGAGAAGATGTGTTCACACTAGCTTTCTATGACGTCAAACGAACCCGGGTGCGGACCAAAAGTACTAGTGTGAAAGTTCCAGCTGGTTTAATACAACTAATTAATAATCACCTTTCTTATGGATGCGTTAAAAAGATACTACTCAAAATTGACGGTTTTGACATACTTTCTCCATCATTTAATAATAAAAAAATTAAACAGTTATTTCAATCTAAACACAAAATATCCCCTAGAGGAAATTGTTTTTGGAATGTAAAAATTATTGAAATTAATTGGAAAACTACTTGATCAGTCCCCTTTAAATTTTGCCTTTTAAATAAGGTTAAAGAAGTGCACTTTAAAATACTCCACAAAATTTATCCTTGCAAAGTAATTTTATCTAAATTCATGGATATTGATAATACCTGCACATGTTGTAATAAATATGAGGAAGACTTACCTCATCTTTTCTATGACTGTGATGTCTCTCTTATTTTGGAACGATGTTAGTGACGAGTTATTTGGGCAAAGAAATGTTTATTATAGGCTTTCTTTAAAAGATGTCATCTGCACTTTTTCACACCCAAAAAAACCAAACATTCGAGTATGTTGTTTTTTTTTTACTTCTTACAAGGTAAATGTTTTATTCATAAACAGAAATTTGCTAATTGTATACCAAAATGAAATATATTTTTATTACAAATGAAAACTTTGAAAAAGTCTCTAATACTAATTAGAAACAAAAAGAATGATTTGATGTTAGATTTCATGGAGGATTTTTTTTCTGGTGCTGATCCCCCGCTGTAGTCAATGATTGTGTCCCAAGTTATTTATTTATTTTTTTATTTTTTTTAGTTTTATTTTATTTTTATTATTTTTTTAATAACACTTTGTAATACTCTATTTTTTTTATTTATTTATTTTTCCTCCCACGTGATAATTTTGTTTAATTATTATGTATGATTGTGTTTTTGCATTCTTGTAATGTTATTGGATATAATCTATATCTGAATTTGTATTATTACTTTATGTAATGGTTCAAGCTTATAATAATTTTAAAAAAAGAAGAAGAAAAAAAAAGTACTAGTGTGAAAGCACCCTAAATCACTCCAGTATGACAGTGGGCACACTATACCTACACACAGTTCTGTCTAAACAGCTTACAGAAGTTGATTTTCATAAAGGGTGCCCTCTAAGATGTAACTTTCAGCATATATTTAGCTGTTTATCAGAACTAAGGATGAATCAATGTGATTTATTTATGTTCCTATGGTCCTTCAAATCCATATTTAAAATTGACTAAACATCTGTGGTGATATTTCATGAACATTCAAAACCCTTACCGTCGAAGGCAGTCCTCTTTATCAGGGTTGTAATAATCCATCGTAGAGCTCCAGGTTCAGTTTAGATCATCACTGCTGAGCCATGAAAACACAAAAAAGACGCTGGGTTTTTAAATCATATGCCTTCATGCTGTTATTTTTTATTTATGAAACTAAAATATATTAATTCATTCATTCATTCATTTTCTTTTCGGCTTAGTCCCTTTATTAATCCGGGGTCGCCACAGCGGAATGAACCGCCAACTTATCCAGCATTTGTTTTATGCAGCGGATGCCCTTCCAGCCACAACCCATCTCTGGGAAACACATCCATACATTCTCATTCACACACATACACTACGGACAATTTAGCTTACCCAATTCACCTGTACCGCATGTCTTTGGACTGTGGGGGAAACCGGAGCACCCGGAGGAAACCCACGCAACCACGGGGAGAACATGCAAACTCCACACAGAAATGCCAACTGGCCCAGCCGGGGATCGAACCAGCGACCTTCTTGCTGTGAGGCGAACGTGCTAACCACTCGGCCACCGTGGCGCCCTAAAATATATTCATGTGTCACACTAATCACTTGGATGGCAAGTGTATAAAGCTGAAAGATGTCTGTGTTTATCTGCTGAAATGTTCAAACAAACAGCATGTGTCAGAACGCAAACAACCAACAGCTGTGACTTAAAGAAGTCCAAAATCATTCAGTGCCCAAAATGCATGTAATGCTGAGGCTTAATGACAGGTGCAATAAACATTGAAAAATAAGCATGGGCATGGTAAGATGTCATGCAAAACACAACAAATTACACTCAACATTAAACAACACAGCAACTTTAATTGAGTAGTTTGTTTTATTTGCTGATATTACTCACTTTCCTTGCGGATATTGCTAGTCAATGTAATGCAAAAATGTCAAATGTAGTACGTTATTGTTTGCAAGTACTTTATCTACACCAGTGGTTCTCAACTGGTTTGGCCACAGGACCCACATTTTTACATGGTCATCAAGCTGCGACCCAAATTTTTAGGAACTGTAATATAATTTTAGGAATTATAATTAATTTGTTTTTATTTGTTAGCGTACACAAGTAGTGAAAGAAAAATGATGAGAAAATCAGCAAGAGTCTGTAACGAGTAAGGTGTATGGCCCCTTTAAGAGCACGCACCCTTTTTGCTATGGTATTCATTAGACACGAGCCCCTGCCTGTATGTGAGGGTAATGTACTCTGTTGCTCTGTTTATTTTCATTTTCTTCAGTAACCTTGTGTGCGGCATTTAGTTTGTAAAAGACAGTATACCCTTTTCCTGGACAATAAACCACTACATGAGGGAAAACCATCTTTGCAAACTGGTTATTTTGAGGGCTATCCATAATGCTCCGTACGCAGGCCGTTACAACTTACAAATAAACAATTTCTTATTGCTGACATTTAACAAAATGTATCAAATTATAGAAATATTACAAAGTAAAAACGACAAACACTGTAAACAGCGGTTAGGGTAAGGAAAGGTTGTTACCATAAACAACACTGAACTGTTAATAAAACATGAAAACTGATCCTGTTGAACAGAACAAACAAGCACATTGTAAAATGATTAAAACACCCATAACCATTTTTACATCTAATATGACCGCAACTATAAACATCTGTTTCACTTAACAGTAATTTGGGAAGATAATGAGATAACTGAGGATGTGCTTTACTGATGTGATAAGAGTTTCAAAGTTCAAAGGAGTGATGGTAGACAGTGCTACCCGAAGATCGTGCTCTATGTCCCACCTGTTTCTCTGCTTGGACTCAAGCTGCACCAAGGAAGAGAAGCCACTTTCATACAAATACGTAGTTCTGAATGGGATGGGTTTGATCGCACTCTTAGATCGCGAAAACTGGGAGAGGCTTACTTCGCTGAATTTCTTTTTCAGCGTCTTATCACATGACAGCTCCACCAGCTGATTCTCTTCGTTGCTCGGCAACGTGACGCCTTCCACGTCGATTCCAAAGGGATCGGTTGTCGTGCGCGCATTTCAAAATAAAAGTCCGGTATACGCAAAACGAGTTAAATTAAACTTTTGTTGGTTTTTTGACCACACACGCCACGACCCACTGCAAATGTTCCTGCGACCCACTTTTGGGTCGCGACCTACCAGTTGAGAAACACTGATCTACATTACGTATTCATTCTGTGCCAAATCCACTTGTTAGACAGCTTAAAATAAAAATAAATAAATAAAAATCCTCAAAATATATTATTATTTTAGGTTTGTCACTCTGGGTCTCCGCTCAAACCTCTCGAACACATGTCTACTGTCCCCTTGAGCCCACTGTCACCCACTGAGCAAAGTATATTATTCATTCATTCATTCTATTTTCGGCTTTGTCCCTTTATTAATCAGGGATCACCACAGCGGAATGAACTGCCAACTTATCCAGCATATGTTTTACGCAGCGGAAACCCTTCCACCTGAAACCCATCTCTGGGAAACATCAATACATACTCATTCACACACATACACTACGGACAATTTAGCCTACCCAATTCACCTGTACCGCATGTCTTTGGACTTGTGGGGGAAACCAGAGCACCCGGAGGAAACCCACGCAACCACGGGGAGAACATGCAAACTCCACACAGAATTGCCAACTGACCCAGCCGAGGCTCGAACCAGCGACCTTCTTGCTGTGAGGTGTCCGGGCTACCCACTACGCCACCGTGGGACCCCCAAAGTATTCATTCATTCATTCATTTTCTTTTCGGCTTAGTCCCTTTATTAATCCGGGGTCGCCACAGCGGAATCAACCGCCAACTTATCCAGCATTTGTTTTACGCAGCGGATGCCCTTCCAGCCGCAACCCATCTCTGGGAAACACATCCATACATTCTCATTCACACACATACACTATGGACAATTTAGCTTACCCAATTCACCTGTACCGCATGTCTTTGGACTGTGGGGGAAACCGGAGCACCCGGAGGAAACCCACGCAACCACGGGGAGAACATGCAAACTCCACACAGAAATGCCAACTGGCCCAGCCGGGGATCGAACCAGCAACCTTCTTGCTGTGAGGCGAACGTGCTACTCACTACGCCACCGTGGCGCCCACCCCCAAAGTATATTACATTATATTATATATTTTATTATTCCTTCATTCATTAATTTTCTTGTCGGCTTAGTCCCTTTATTAATCTGGGGTCGCCACAGCAGAATGAACCACCAACTTATCCAGCATATGTTTTATGCAGCGGATGCCCTTCCAGCTGCAACCCATCTCTGGGAAACATCATACACAATCATTCACACAAATACACTACAGACAATGTAGCTTACCCAATTCACCTGGACTGCATGTCTTTGGACTGTGGGGGAAACTGGAGCACCCGGAGGAAACCCACGCAACCACAGGGAGAACATGCAAACTCCACACAGAAATGCCAACTGACCCAGCCGAGGCTCGAACCAGCGACCTTCTTGCTGCAAGGTGTCTGGGCTACCCGCTACGCCACCGTGGCACCCCCAAAGTATATTATATTATATTATATTATATTATCTGGAATATTCGCTTCTGATTGGCCAGTAGTGGTCAGTCCCGACATTCACGCTATCCCGAGATAACAACAGACATAAAGCAGGCTCGTCTGAGAACTTTAAAACACCCCAGGGGCGGACTAGCTATAGGGAGCATCGGGACATTTCCCGGTGGCCTGACAGCCAAGCTGGCCTGCACCCTCTATCTAACCCCTCCCCCTCCTCTTTTCATGTACTCATTGCCGCTCCACCTCCCCATCCCCCCTCTGCTGGCTGTTGCTTCGATGTGACTTCAGCTAATCAGTTTTGGTCAATGCTAACAGATATTTTTCATTCAACAACCAGCAGTGCAAGAAAACACAAGATCTGGTGAAAGAGAAGTCATCTTTTGCTGCTTTATACAAGAGAAAACAGTTTACAAGTAACTTTTTATCCTAAATTATAGACCTTATTCCTGAAACAAAAAATGACCAATTAAAAGGTGTGAAGCACCCAAAGCGGCCCACTTATTAAAATTCATTTGAACACTAATTTGGCTATTGTTGTTAAGCATGAATTTTCGAAGATTTTCTTTTTAATTATGGTTGTTATTATGATTATTATTATCTTTAAATTCTTTTTTATTCAAATGGCCAAATTCTGACTGAGGACAGTTGAATGTGCTGGTTTGTTATTTGTCTAATAAATGACGATAGGCAGTTTTTAATTTAAAACTTTTTTTTCTAACCATATATGACGTAACAAATTTGGATTTTAAAAATAGGCATCGTTTCATTCTAAATCTTTAGGAAATAATATTGGTACATCAAAAAGTGTGCTTATAATGACAATCTGACCAGCTAATTCAGCTAAAAATGCTTAAAATGTCACTAAAATACAGGATTCAACAAAATTAAATAGAAAAATGAGGCGAATAACTGCAAAAAAAAAAAAGGTCCACAATTTGAGAGAAAAAGAATCACACAATTCACCAGGCTGGCTACGGGCCTGTAGGCTATAACATATGTTGCGTGGGAGTATTTGTGAAAATGGACAAAAATACATTCTTTTTTATATTATTATTATTATTATTATTATTATTATTATTACTTTATTTAGTTTTGCATTTTGCTTGTATAAAAGTTTTGTGCTTCTCTTGTTTATGAGGTAGACCGCGTTGCTTTTTGTTTGTTCTGTTTAATGCTATACAGCACTCAAATGTTTTTTTTTAATATATATATTAACGATACGCGATATGAAACCGAAATCGCGACACTAAGATCCACGATCCTGTGTCGCGATGTGATAAGGAAGAATCGTGACACACCCGTGACTAACTTTTCAATCATGTTCGCCTTCCTGCAAAAGTTGAGCTAGTTGAAGAAGAACGTGAGGAAACATGGCAACTAACCGAGAGATTGCAGACCCTCCCTCTTCATATAAGTCAGCAGTATAGCAACATTTCAGCTAACCAGTGGAGATAAAGGATGGCAATTGTGATCGACAAGACCCACACAATATGCCGTAAGTGCTTTAGTGACAGGCAACACAACCAACATACAGATGATACGTAAAGTACACACAGAATACATAAAGAGGCTGTGATAGATTGGAAGATCAGCATATTAAAAGTTCCCGTGACAACAGACAACGAAACATAGCCAATGCTGTCGAAGCGGGCGTTTTTTTAACCGCATATAAGATGCTTTGCTCACACTGTTAATCTGGCTGCACAGAGAGGGATGGGCGTTCACCAGATGTCCGGACTTTAATATAGGGTTCTCTGAAACTATGAATATTTAACTTTAATTTTATTTAGGCTATTTTATTTAGGCCTACCGAACCAACACAATCTCACGGCAACTTGTGTTTTGGTGCTGAAGCATATAGCGCGCTTGTTTTGAAGCGCATCACCGCAAAGGTTATTCGTTATTCTTTTTTATCTAGTAGTTAACTGACCAACCAAAACTACATCAATATTAAGATAAAATTTATACCTAACGAAATTCGTTTAAAAAATATATTTTTTTTCCAAGAAAAATGTATGAATTATATTTTTGTTTGTGCCTGTCCAACTGTGCGGTGAAAATTTGTTCCGCTCCGGGGAAAATAAGAATTTAATAGTTCACAGCAGAAAGGGCTCGGTCCGTGCGGGCTTTCTCCATCTTCTCAATTGTGTTGGGCACAGCTAGATTCAGTTTGGAGGCATTTTGACGCCAGTGTCCATTCCGTGTCCATGAAATGGAAAGTTAGCGACATGTAAAGTGCCATTTTTGTAGGCTACTTGACCACATCTGTTGTAAGTGAAAAATACTCGACTGTGGTGGAATTGGGCTGTTGCAGCTCACCACGGATACGTTTGTAGGCTCGTAGAATAGCTGTTTTGGAGAAATATGTACGTCCGGACAATTCATTATAGCTGTCGGGTGTGGTTACGAGGTCTCCTATTGAAAGACACTATTTTTTTCGCAGAGATTCTTGGTTACTGCATCAGTGCATTTGTTCCACCTCACATTGTCCCTCCTATATTTTGTGCATCGCTTAAATGCATCACTAATTGATGGCTGCACCTGTTCGTCTGACTTCTGCGGTCGATTTTTCATTTGTCAGGCAAAGTTTACATCTCTTAAATGTAAGAGAACTTGATTGAAAAAGAATTTTCAACATGCTCGAATCATCTCCACAATGGAGTTTAGTTCTGTTTGTTTTTCAACAGTATTTTGTTACAAAAAAACAGAAGTGTTATAGCTTTGGCTATTTATTTATTTTATATTTGGCTATTTATATAGTTAATAATTTGCATGGTTAATCTTGTTCTTTGGTGTTCAGTTTATAAAGATTTTTCAAATGTTATTTGATAAAAAATATTGTTTTAAAAAAAAAAAAGTTTCCCACCCCTCACGAAAAAAAATCGTGATACGAATCGAATCGTGGGTCAAAAAACGTGATACGAACCGAATCGTGGGTTTGGTGTATCGTTACAGCCCTAATATATATACATATATATATAATTAAAGCAATTTTATTGGATGACTATAAATAGAAATAGTAATTTCATGCCAGAGATCAGATGTTTTCATCACTATCATGCCACTCGTTTTGGTTGCGTCAATTGTGTTGCGTTTTGCTTGAAATAAAGGATGTACATTCATTATTCTATGCATGAAACGAACATTAACTTACCTGTTTTCCACCAAAGAAATGCAGCAACTGGCGGGATCTGCTTTAGAACTGATATTTTGAATATATAAAAAAATCAGACTGTACATATCTTTTATGACGAATTTGAAACTATAACATCATGATAATCAGAGTCTGAGTTTAAAAGCAGGGTTTCTGCAGGTTTCACCATGACAAATTCAAGACCATCAAGGGTGTAATTTTATACTTATATAAGGGCTAAATGCTGAAGGCTTTTTTGAAAAAAGAATGAAAGAATAACAAGAATGAAATTTGAGGCTTATTTATATAAGAGCTAAACGCTAAGGCTTTTTTAAAAAATGGCCCAGAAATAATAATAATTAAAAAAAAAAAGAATTCTAATTAGTTATTTCTCAGCAACATATTTTAATTGGGCTACTGTGTCAAAACAAGCAGACCTTTCATTTATTTCCAACATTATTAAAATTAAATCAAAATCAAATGAAAACTTTTTATGAACTAATTGTTTGCACAACAGACTTATAATATTAGTTATAAACAGAGTTTTGCTAAGTTTTATTGAGATGTACTGTCGGTGATTGGATGTGTGCTGGATTGACCGGATAGCTTCGCATAAACAAAGGAAAATTAAGACCCATTTAAAATAATTTAAGACCTGCAAGACAACATTTCAGTGAATTTAAGACGTTTTAAGGCCTAAAATTTTGATTTTGAAATAAGTCATTTTAAGACTTTTAGAACCTGCGGACACCCTGAAAAGGCAATCAATGTAATATGTAAAATCTATTCACAACTATTAGATATTCTGACAAAAAAATAGACTAGATTTTGATACACTTTACAGTGAATATAAAAATAAAAGATCTTACCTCTGCATCTGCCTTGAAGTTTCCTTTTAACAGCAGCATTTGATGTCATGCAATTACTGTAATAAGTGGTCCTCAAACTTTTTTCACCAAGTACCACCTCAGAAAAAAATGTCTCTCCAAGTACCACCATAATAAACGGTATTGAAATACAGTAGTGTAGCAGGCGTAATTAAGCAGCTACAGCCCTGCGCAGTTCAAAAACGTTGCAGATTAATTCTTATTATTATGAATATTTACTACTAATATTATTTATCAGCCACTTTAAACAATCTAAATAGTTTGATTGGAGAAATTAGAAATCAGATCTGCTTACTGCGCATTAAAGAAGGCTTTGTGTGTCAGAAAAGCAAGTGATTAAACTATACCTGTCAACATAGGGATATAAAAATACGGGATACGCCCTCAACAACCGTTACAAATACAGAGAGGAAAATAGCTTCAAATGAAAGAATACATAACATTTGAAAATTGAAAATAAAATCACTGACCACATTTGTGTTATCGTACGCATCAAAAGGTTAAAAGTGTGTTCATTTTTTAACTTTAATTATGCAGCGATTCCTCCACGTACTGTACCACTAGAAGTAAGCCTGCGTACCACTACTGGTACATGTACCACAGTTTGAGAACCACTGCTGTAATACATCTTGAATCGTAACACAGAATAAAAACTAATAACAAACACACACCTTTAGAACTTCTCTAAATGTTCTCAAAAGTTTAAAGATGCTAAAACTGGAAGAACAAATAAAAACACTACGCATTAATATTCACAATACTTTAAAGATTTGCCAACTTCTGCATTATATTCCATCCTTAATATCCCGTTATCATTAACCTTAATGTGAAACGTGGAATCACATCCTCTCTCAGCTTTCCAAAATATCCGAAAAGACACTGAAAAAGCAAACCGTGTTGAAGAGCAGATAGATATGGATGTCTTTTATTAACCCCAACATACATTTGTCAGTTAGAAAAGTATGAGATACACATTTCAAGTTACTTCCATGTCTTATCTTGTGCAAACACTAGATGGTGCCAGAGGTCATTTAAAACAAACGAAAAACCTTAATGCAGAACGAACAAAAAAGGAGCAATAATATTAATAACAATAATAATAATAATAATAAGTGCATTTAAAAACTATAAGTTGATTCATTTGTCGAATTTATTGATTCCCAGCTTCATATAAACTGGATGTTGAGGCATAAACATCATACATTTCTACAATTCAACAAAAATATAACCAATATTTACAATTATTGTATTAAAAATACAAAACAAAAAGAAAGACAAAACAAAAGAACAAATACATACTCCACCAATTGTCTTTGTAAAAGACGTACAGGTTAAAGTAGTCCAAAAAACAAAACAAAAGAGAGAATCTTCACCAGCTAAATGTACACGTCTCACTTGACATCACATATCGAACAGAGTAGCGGAACAGCTACCTACGACTATTTACCTTGTTGTATTTATGCTTGTACAATTTGTGCAACTTATTTTGCGAAACAAGCGACTCATCTTGGCTTGCCAAAAAGTCAATAGAAAAACCAAACAAATGGAAGCAGATGGTCGATATATTTACTGTTACAAATGTGTTGTCGTTAACAACCTTATCCGCAACCTTTACAAAACCAAAAGAAACCGTGTGAGAGCCAAAAATCTACAAACAAACAGGCAACTCCAAAGTAGTGATGTTACGGAGTACAGTGGAAAACACTGCAAACGTCTTCTTTCTTCTTCTTCTTTTAAGTCATTTCTAACTACTGATCAATGTGATCAGCTTAACTCAGTGATTAAAATGAAAGGATAAAGGTGAGTTCTGCTCATCTGAGTTCCTGTGAGTGATTGTGGAAGCTGTTTGTGCAGCGGTGGCCCAATCCAGGAGAAACATGCACGACTTGAGCCCTCACAAACAAAAAAAGCACACAAACACACCTCCATAATGCTATCACTTTTACAGAGAGGAAGAAAGTAGCACCCGAGTAGGACGACTCTATTTTTTTAATTTATTTTTTTTATGCCTGAGTTTCCTGCTGTTCTCCTTTTGACCACCAGGGGCGCTGTTGTTGTTAATGTTGTTGTGCCTTAACAATCGCATCAGTTAGAAGCACCGCTGATTCACTTGTGGATTACCAAACAGATGTTCGTTTATTCAGCTGTTATTGTCGCGTTTGTCATGATTCACTCGTGCTTTCTCTTGGCTCTCAAACACACTAAGGCTTCATTTTGTCTCTCAGTCCGCTTTGAATCGGTGTGCTACGTGTTATCTCCAATAGTCCTCAAGCCGTGCGAGTTTTAATACTGAACCACACTGATATATGAGTGAGACGAATCGTCCTTCATCATCCCAACTGAAATGAGATCGGTTTACATCTTAAAAACAGTTAAAAAGTGCTGAAGGGAACTACTAAACACGTCCGTGTGACCTTGTACGC
>CAIGQQ010028343.1:76899-111112 GCA_903798035.1 Danio albolineatus | reverse complement strand
TTTTTTGTATTTATTGGCGTTTAAGTGAACTGAAAAATTATTTTATGTCCACTTTCATTTTCTCTGTCATTTTATCTAGTCACTGCAAGGCAAGATTAAACACAATGGTAATTCAGAGTGTTTTACATAAAGTATGTATAAAAAATAATGACAACAATAAAAACAAGGAATTAAAGGTTAAAACTGTAGTCTTGAATTAATTGTCATGTACGAACAGAATGAAAATAAATTTTACGAAAATACAGTGGGGTCAGTTCGAACGTAGTGCAGTGCTTATTTAGCAAATGCACAGTAAAAAAATATGCTAATTGTGGCCGTTTGTGTTAAGTTAACATAATGCCAAACTCCTCACAAATAAAATAATAAATAGGAAACGGCTTTGGCGCGTTAGCTGCAGTGCACTTTGCAACAAACTATTGTAAACAAGCTGACGCTAACATTAACTAGATAGGTAATATTTAAATCGCTAATATAGCAGACGCATAGAAAATACATTGGTAATCAGCATTTGTGCCGCAAATAACTTATAAATGAGTCTTTATCAACATTAAAGATAATCGCTTTATTTAAAGCGAATAAAATACCCGCCTTATTGAAGTTTGACATGAACTGAGCCGCAGTCACACACCTGACTTGTGTGTGTGTGTGCGCATAGAAGGTGAGATGAACTGTGAAAGCAGGCAGTGGACCAAACCACTGTGAGGAAGGGGAGGGAGAACTCAACAGTTTCTAAATACATTTTAAATGCGAAATGCATTCCCCTATGCATAAGTAGGGGAATTTTTTCCCCTACTTATTCAATTATTTTAGGTAAAGATACATATATTTTTCAAAATACAGAGTGCAATTTTTTATTTATTTTTTGGGAAGGAGGGACAACTCTCAGATGTGAGGGGACATGTCCCCCTGCCTCCCCCGGGATTTACGCCCATGCATTTGGGCTTTTAAAATCAGCTGCTCTGACTGAATGTTTATACCGCAGAAAAGCGTGCGCTTGTAGGGGCGTGATGTGGAGCCAGTCTGCAAATCACAGCACATTATGTTAGCTGACCAATAAGAGCCTCTTAAGGGTGGGCCTTTCGGAGGAACTAGAAAATATGACAGTGGTGTTCATGTTAGCCGATTAGCTGTATATAATCAAAGTAAGATATATGAACAAATAACATGATTTTCTACAAATGAAGCATGAGCACACACTGCTTTGCATCAACCAATGCTTAAAAATACACTGTGGACCACCCCTTTAAAAGCGTCTATCTCCTGCTAACATTTAAGCGCTGTTGAACGCGTTCTTAAACAGCTGATTTACCATAGTATTCACCATCAGTTCACCGCTCTTCACCAAGTGCAAACACAGATACACTGGAGTGAAGATCAGTCGAGTCATCATCAGCGTATCGCTCGTCTGTGTTTGGTAAACAGTGGAGAAGTGCAGTGAACTGAGGAGCTACACGGCCAATCACAGTCACTTCTGTTGAGCTCTGGTGAACACTACGGCAAATCAGCGCTGTTTAAATGTTAGCGGGAAGTGGGCGTTTTTATTTAATTCAGTACCGTAATTCAGCATCGAGACGAGTCTAATATAGTGAAAGAAGCAGTTCATTATCTTGAGTGTAATAAAAAAGTTTGAAAACATTTAACACACGCACACACACACACACACACTCACAGCAGTGAACATGTACGCACGCACACACACGTTTGTTTTTGTAAAAAGTGGGTACATTACGTAGGTTTCCATTCATTTTATACTGTCCAAACTGTACATTATATTGCCCTCATCCCACCCCATCCCTAAACCTAACCATCACAGGAGACTGTGTGCAGCTTTGCTCTCTGATTAAACTTAAATTTTGGAGAAATGAGGATGTCACCAATGTCCTCGTCTTTAACCTCCTTTTTGTAATACCTGTGTCATAATACAGATTTGTGTCCTGACATGTCACAAACACACACACATGTGGAAAGTCTATCTGTGCTGTAACCAATCAGGTTAGAAAACCTGTTCCCACTTTATATTAAGTGTCGCTTATACCTGTGAACTTACATGGTAATTAGATGTGTAAGTAGTATGTAACTACAGTGTATGTACACACTGGTACATAGTATTTACTTGTGTAATACTGGTGTAACTACACTCATGTAACAACCCACTGAATAGTATTTGTAAGTACAAATGTGTAACAGGACATTGGTAACAACACTAGGAAAGTGCACATCTGTAACAAGAATTATGTAAGTGCATTGTGTAACAACAATATGTACTTACAGATGTTTTCCCACTTCCACACCTGTGTGCAGATCATGTACTTGTGAACACTGTATGGCAGAACTAATGCTGCATTTGAAGGTTTTACCTTGTGATACCGGTGTACTTACATGGTAAATCCACAGGAACTGTCCACTCAATATAAAGTGTAAAATTGTCACAAATTATTGTTCATTCATTCATTCATTATCGTTTCGGCCTAGTCCCTTTATTAATCTGGGGTCGCCACCGTGGAATGAACCGCCAACTTATCCAGCATATGTTTTACTGCCCTTTCAGCTGCAACCCGTCTCTGGGAAACATCCATACACACTCATTCACACTCATACACTACAGACAATTTAGCCTACCCAATTCACCTATACCACATGTCTTTAGACTTGTGGGGAAACCGGAGCACCTGGAGGAAACACACACGACCACGGGAAGAAACATGCAAACTCCACACAAAAATGCCAACTGACCCAGCCGAGGCTCGAACCAGCAACCTTCTTGCTGTGAGGCGATCATGCTACCAATCAATCTGGATTTCATCCAGGCCCTGTCCTTTAAACTGTGAAAGCTGTCCTCGTTCCATGGCCATCGAGACTTTGCTGATTTTTGCCAGCTGCAATGTGCCTTCAGGAAGCATGTAATATTGCCTGCGGACCCTGATGTCATGCCCTAAAAAGTCAGCAAGGTTATCCATTTCATTCTCTGGTTCCATTAAAACCACCATATTTGGGGTGAGTAAAATGGGGACTTTTCAGCCATGTTTCCCTCGGATTTCGATTTTTTGAAAATGATTACAAAGTGACTTCTCTAGATCGGACAGAGCTACCTCAACATCCAGATGAGTTGAGGATGTGTCCCTTAGTGTAAACGAATTAAGTGACATCTTAGACACCTCTCCTTCCCTTCTTCGATTGAACAGTATCACCTGACAAAGCGTGACTTTGGCAAGTCCTCCCCAGTGCTTCATACTTTGTTCTTCCTCCAGTCTTGCTTGACATGCCTTACTTTGGCAGTCAAGATACTGATGCATTTTCTACACATCTTCCGCAAATGGAAGAAGCTGTGGACAGTTCCATTTAACTTCACTCAAATTGCGAAGGGCCTGGGATGACACACACTCACTCCATTTAGTGTCACATATTTGCTTGAAGGCTTGCACGTTGCTAAGGCTTTTCTTATCACCTGCCATCATGGCCTCACATTCAATAATGCTGGCCATCTTCTTGAGGTTGTGCCCTAACTTCAGTGAGAAAAAAATGGTGTTTTGAATGTGCTTGTCTCTTCGTTCAAGCCAGCTACACTGTGAACTGCTTAAATGACATGGGGGAAATTAGCTGGAATAAAAAAAATCAGACACCTCCTTCAGCTTGCCCTTTTTTTCCTCTCGAGGACAAGGCGCCCAGTCTCACACATTTTTTTGTCTTATGTATTCATGCTTTGTGACATCAAGGCCATGCTTATTAGAAAGATGTTGCCCTAATTTTAGTATAATTTTATCTTTGCGGACAAACGTGTGTTATCTCATCATCATGCATATCAAGCACCATTTTCCAAAAACTTTCACTTATACTGTCTGGAACAGGTTCAACGTATGAGCAAAGTGACTGAACACAATTTTTCCCTGGCTTTATTTTTTTATTTTCTGGCTCATTTAGCATCTCTGCATATGTCTCCATAAAGACTTTCTCTTCAGGTATGCCGAACAGTTAATGCAATGCAAGTAATCACCTGCATTTACTGGTGCAATGGACTGCTGTTTAGGAATCACCATTCCTCTACTTTGTTTCAGCACCTGAGTGTTATGACATCGGTTCCCCTTGTTCCTCAGTAAACTCAGCTGCAATTTTCGCTCCTTAGAGCCTTTCGGAAAAGCAATAGGTCTTGCCACCTCTGGCTTATCTTTGTGCATAGACTCAAGATGACGTGCCATTTTACTAAATGGTTTGGCGCAGAACAAGCAGTAGAACTTTTTGGTGGAGAGTCTGGCTCCATCAGTTTTCTTTCTTAGCATCATGACAGTCACGTTACAATTGTCTGGCGAATGTGATTCTTGATGTTCTTCTGATGAAAAAGACTGTGCAGTGTCATGTTTGTCAGATGAGGAGGACTGCGCAGTGTCAATTTGGAGTGCTGAAGAGGATTCACTGCTGCCACTGGAACTAGAATGTGTCACACATCTTTTTTTACATGGTGGAGATTTCACAGTTGACTTTACCTTTTTCTTCTTATTACTGACATTTTTTGCTAAACTCTGTTCTTTTCCAGAACTGTTACTGTCAGACTCTTCTTCAATATGTGGTACGTACTCATCCTCACTGAGCTCTGAACTTGACAAAGACTCTTCTGTAGTGTAAATAAGGATTTTCTTGTTAAGCTACGGATAAAAGCCACAAGTTAGAAATCAGAAGTGACAAGACCAACAATATCTTAATTATAAAGGCCTGTCTAAAGTGAAACTATAGTGTCCAAATTATATAAATTATGCCACTTTTAATTTGTAACACATTAAGTCGACAGAGTACAATGGACACATTCTAGTCAACATGATTGCTATTTAAAATTAAAAAGAAGGCCTGTACCGGTGTATGTTGACTGTAGTTATACGTAGTCACTATTAAAAACTAAATCAATATGGGGACTGGTCATAATGTTCCCGAGTTACCAGAGGTGTGGACTCAAGTCATGTGACTTGAACTCGAGTCAGACTCGAGTCATGAATTTGATGACTTTAGACTTGACAAAATATGACTTGCAACTCGACTTACGCCTGTTTCACACCGCAAGCGCAAGCAGGGCGTGAGCAGCGCGTTGGTAGAGCAGAAGCAGCACGCAGGCGTTTGCCTTTCACACCGACTGCGTCTGCAGCGCGCAGCTCACCGGCAGCAGCAGCACAGATCATCTGTCTATTCTATCGAGTTACCTCTGTATCTCTATGTATAAATACACTTTTTAAACTTTTCATCTGCATCAAGGCCCGCGGCAATTTCATCCAATGCTGTTTCCTTAATTTGCAAGTCTTTATTTTATAAATGATATAGATCATACAGTACTATGCTTCTCATGCTATGAGGAATGTCATTCACGTCTAGTGCACTCAGAAGACAATCGCCTGTGATATCACGTCATTGTGTTTTTGGTTGTCAGGATGTTGTAGGCATATAGTTATATTAATATTTATACATTATAGTTATAATGATATTTATACAGGATCAAACTAGTGTTACTTTCTTCGCTTCAGCGATGTCCAGCGGCTCAATAATTCATGCTCGTGCAAAGGATGAGACGGACAAAAGTAATCACTGCATGCTCTTCTTTTACTTATGTTCGTGTTGTCAGGTTCACAGTGCAAACAGCTCCCGGTGGAATAACATGAGTGAACATAAAACAAAGCTGAATAAATCGTTCCTCTGCTTCAACTGCACAGATAGCCCAGCTCACATCATTCAAGCATGGGTGTCGAACTATACTACCCACAATACACTTCGTCATGGACTACAATTTTTCTGTCAGTAAGCAAAACTGATACTAAAGTTGTTTTACATTTGGTTTTGTAGTTCGGGTCTAAATAAATATTTGTTGCAGTTTTTAATCGTTTAAGTTCATTTAATTGACCATATATAAATCAGTTGATATTACTGATACATTTATTGGGTAAAATTGCTACTTTTTACTTTAGCAAGAGCACCCTGTTGAAACAGGAACAGTAATGACTTACAATAAGTGTCGTCGTACTTTATAACCGAATTTGAATATAGTAACAACGACAACGTGGGGTCTGCTGTGATGGAATCAACCACTGTCTCTCCTTTGTGAAATAACAGTTACCTTGTAATACGGTTTTTAAATACATCGCAGCTGGCGGCCATTTGGAGTAGACATCCAACGCCTTGAGGTGTGCTCAAATAGAGACGGAACTGTGGTTGACAGGAAGGTGGGAGTGCTTCCTAACCTGGTTCTAAGGAGCTCTCTTTCCTTGTTGAGGAGCTCCAGCAAGGCATGGCTAAATGGAATTGATTTCGCAGCGCTGTTGCGCTACATGAAACAAGTCGGTGGGAAAATGGATCAGGGAAAGTAGTTGTGCGAGTTAGCGTGGCCGAGCGGTCTAAGGTGCTCGAATAAAGCTCCAGTCTCTTTGGGGGCGTGGGTTCGAATCCCACTGCTGCCAGACAGTCATTTTAGGATGCTTGAGAGTGACTCCTCTGCCTGAGTAAAAAGACGTGCAAAGTCATACTGCATGCTGCATCTGGTCACATCCAAACTTGGGCTCCTTGGCCAAAGTTGAAGGGCCTCACTAGGAAGCTCAGCGTCCTCGCTGCTCTTCTGCTTTTGTAAAATTGGGCAGAAAAGGGCCGCCGACAACTCACTCAATGGGGTAGCGTGGCCGAGGGGTCTAAGGCGCTGGATTTAGGCTCCAGTCTCTTCGGGGGCGTGGGTTCGAATCCCACCGCTGCCAGATGCAATATTATCAAGCTGCAGACTCGGAGCCTGCTGCATCGACAGTCCCGCTTTCTCAGACCCCTCGTTTTTCGAGACAGCGCCTCCTGCTGTTCGGAAGATCGTATAACAGTCTTATCCAAATGCCATTGAAAACATTAGAATGCAATATTACGGTCTCTTTTTGTTTAAACTTATCCAAATATATATAATGCATGTGCCAAAAAAAAAAAATCATTGTGTTCTTAAACTAACTAATTACCCAGTATTTATTTTTTGAGCTTAGGTGTAATTGAAAGGAAATTACTAATGCAACCGATACAAAAACAAATTGAACTATCATTTGATAAATATTATGTGACATTATATTGCTACAATGTTTTAGTTTGTTTTTGTACAATGTTTCAAATTCCATTTTTTCTTTCAGCTCAACATATAATGGTCTAATTAACATTATACCATGCTAACATTACAAAACCTGTTTTTTGATATTTTGAATGTGAAGCAAAACTCAAATAATAGACAAAACACCAATAATGAACAAATCTGTACTTTATTTAACAATCACCTTAATCACTGTCATCTTGCTGTAAACAGGACAAAGCAAAGAAAAAAGGAAGAAAGAATTGTGTTAAAGACTTTATTTTCGTCTTCAATTGCAATAAAAAAACCTCCTCATTTATAAGTTGCTTTGGATAAAAGCATCTGCTGAATGAAAAAATGTAAAATGTAATGTAAATGCATAAGGTAAAATAATTACTTTCTGGGAGGCAAATGTTGCTTCTTTTTTCATTCTTTTGGCAATCACCCGGTCAAATTGCTCAACTTCACTAAAATAAAAGATGAATGCCACTGTCAAAAATATTGCGTAATAATTTTTATTTTTTTTTGTAAATGCAAATTACAAGCATACCTAGGGTGATAAGTAGGGCCACGAAGGAACAACTCCTCAGCCTCCTGCCTGGATAATGCCTGTAGCTCACACAGGCCATGAATGATAGCCTGTCCATATGAATAAATACATTAATTAATTAATGTATAAAACATTTCATATATGGCAATAATAGAAACAATCCAATTGACAAATTCAATTGTGCGGGTCTACCTCAGGAAAAAGAAAACTACAAATGAACTCCACTTCATTTGTAAAGTTCAGTTGAGTTTGACAATTGTGTAGCAGAGCTTTGAGGTGTTCAAAAAGAATGGCACACTGCTGCTCACTGTCCATGAAGACTGGCACATGTGGCTTTAGGGGGAACCACTTTGATGGTTTCCCATTGAGAACATCCTGCGGGGCAAACAAAAAGTGTTGTTTCATATATACACAAGCCATCAATGAATAATTGGCATAACCATTAAAAATATGGCTAAAGAGCATATTGGACAATCAATTGACAATGTTGAAGTTGACAATGATCACAGCCCTGGGTGAGTCATTTAGGAATGCTAATCTTTAAATGGTTGTTATATAATTGTTATATCCATCTTCAAAAAAAGAGAGAGAGTCAAACTCAAATTCAAAATTTAAGACCACCCTACAGAGCCCATACAGTCAAATTTCAGTCAAAACAAATTAAAACAAGAAACCCCCAAAAAAGGCCAAATGACACATTCTAACTCACATGTTAATACCATAGACTGGTTAATACATAGTGAAGGCATAGCAAATTTGATTATTAGGCAACTGTAGCCTATGAGTTGTAAATGGCTGGCAACAACTTCATGACACAGTAAAATAAATATTGATCCACTTACGTTTTAAGAACTAATTTAAGTAGTCTATATAAATTATATAAAGTAAAATAATTACTCTGGCATTAATTAAATTTATAGTTTTAGGAGAAATGTTCCGATAATTTAAAAAAAGGTAAATCTGATTAAATAATTAATGGTGACATTCTTTGATATTAACACACTTAATGTATTTAATTGATCTACTTTAATGTCAACTACATTTAATCATTTTTTTTTTTACAATGGCTTGTCTACAAAAAGTCCAAGGTTAAAGGCTAACATTAGCTATCAAAATATTTTTGGGGAAAAAAAGGCGAAAAAACATACATTATCATTACAAATATTAAATAGACTGTTCATATGTTGATTTATCTATGAGCTGTAAAGTAGTTTGATTAAAAAAGAAATCATTAAATAAAATTGACGATACTCACTGTGTTTCGGTTCTTCACGCGTATCCGATTCAATTTGAAAGGTGGCGCTGTCTCGAAAAACGAGGGGTCTGAGAATGCGGGACTCTGGGTGCGGGGACTGTAGATGCAGCAGGCTCCGAGTCTGCAGCTTCATACTACTCCACGTTACCACGTATAGCCCATTTACGAAAATAATGGAGACATCTGGTGGAAGAAGAGCGATTTACTGCTGATTAACTACATCAGAAACAACTGAATAAAAACCTGTAAGTGAATTCATTTACTACTAAATATCGTGTTGGAGCATATACATGCTGTTGTGGTTCTTTATGGAAACTAAGTGCAGTAGAGAGATAATCTCCAATAAAATGGCTGACACAACACCGTGAGGAGACGTGTATGTAGTGCTCAATCTTTCAAAACTGATAGCAATTCTTAAAGTCACCAGCAAACAAAAATGGCTAATTTATCATATGTTCCTGTTCACTAATACATCCTAGTATTTTTATCAGCTTTATTTCCCTCTCTCCTCACAGAACATGCAGGACTTCACTATCTCTGCCTGCAGGAAACTACAGATAGCCCATCAGAGTCTGTTTGTTTACTTATGTAAAGTTGTGTAAATCTATATTTATTCAATTCTTATTATCTTTTCTTATTATTTTCCGTATTATTATTGAATAATATGCAAATGTTTAGATGATTTATCTGTCCCTGTTCATTGATTAGTGCATTTATAATGGGATATAAATAAATTTCCTCAGAAACTGACAGGGTTGACGTGTCTTGATTGTGACAAAGGATTTATTAACATCATAAAACAATACAACTTAGCAGCTTTATTTATTTATTTAAGCACGTGTTCCTGTTTTAAGTGACAAATGGAAACAACAATGGGAATCTTGAATTAAATACAGATCACCTAACTATAGGTTGATTGCATCACCTTACCTTGACACACTCTACACTGTAGAAGCGCTGGAGAAACCATCAAGCACACGTGAACACACAGTATTGTAGAATATGTGTTCTGTGGCTTTAAATGCTCTGTTCTTGAGCTGCTACTGCGCATGTGCTGCAGCGCTCCGGCAGAAGGTGAAGCATCATGTAGAGTCATGTGAACTGTCTGCTGTGCACAAGTGAAGCTGTTAAACGTTCTCTTGGTCTCCTGGCTCATCATCTAACATGGTGTCAGCAGTGCTCTGAATTCTGATAACGGCGACAAAAAAGGCTCGTCCATCGTGCTTCGACACAGTGAGCTGTCTGAGAGCGGCGCAGGAAAAACAATATGGCCGAAGGTTTCCGCAGACCCAATCCGTAGGTCTTTGATGGCGATATTGCTGAAAACTGCCGTGTTTCTGAACAGGAGCTTGAAGTATTCACAGCCGCGACACACAAGCATTCATACTGCTTAACCTGGCCAGATCAGAAGACACACTCTCACAAACACAGACTCTCTCTCTCTCGCTCTCTCTCTCACTCACAACACCCACACAGCAGTGAACATGAACGCACATGTACACACACACACACATACAAAGTAGTGAACACATGTGTGCACACACACACACAGCAGTGAACACATACGCACACACACACACACACACACACACACAGTAGTGAACACATGCGTGCACAAACACACACACACGCTGCTGCTGACTGCTCCTGCAGAGGATTATGGGTAAATCTCTCCACAGTCTTCAGCTCAGTTTCACTGATGATCCAGGATAATAAACAGTAAACCCAGGATAGAGCGGCTCAGTGAATGTGGTCTGGACTGAGTGGATGAGGCTCATTGTGTCTCTATAGATGTCGTAGAAGATCAGAGTTCCTGCACTGTGATCCACAAACACTCCTATTCTACTGCTGATCCACTTTACTGGGAGACGAGTGTGTGTGTTATTGTGTCTGAATGAGAAACTGGAAGAAGAGCAGATCAAACTCCAGGATTGTTCATTACATCCAAACGCACACTCATCACCTTCTCCCTTCCTCCTGATGCTCTTATATGACACTGATATATACACATGTCTACTCCAGTCAATCTCCCAGTAACAGCGTCCACACACACTCTCTTTGCACAACACCTGACGATGATAATTAAATCTGTCTGGATAATCAGGATACGACTGTTCCTCTTTCACACACTTCACCTCTCTGTTCTCCTCAGACAGAATGAGTTCAGTGTGTGCTGTGTTTGGATCCAGTGTGAGGAAACAGGCATCTGAACACAAGAAGAGACACCTTTAGAACAACACTCACTACAGCTGTGTGTGTGTGTGAGAGAGAGAGCTTATGTGGTTGTGTGTGTATGTGGGAGAGAAAGGAAAGAAAGTGTGTGTGCATGTGTTTGTGTGTGTGTGTGTGTGTGTGTGTGTGTGAGATAGAGAGAGAGACAGTTAGAGCAAGTGTGTGCGTGTGTAGACATACATTTGCATGGTCCTGCTGTAATCCTCTGCTCTCCTCCATGATCCAGACTGTAAACACACACAGATTGACATTCAGTCAGTAAACAAACACTAAACACACTTTATTTTCAGCAGCTGCAGTCAGAATTATTCTGATCAAACATCACTCATTTTGCAGATTCATTACAATAAGACATTTACAGATGGGGACACCCTGCTGCAACATTTATTTATTACAATGATTACACTTAGCTTTGCCATCGTTTTTTACCACATGCAGCCTTTGAGCACATGTTGCAGTCCATCTCTAAACTATGATTAGATTATTAAAGCTGCTCACCAGCTCCGACGTTCCTGACAGATGACCAAGTGAAAAAATAAAAACGTGTGCACAGGAATCGAGAAGAGGAATCCAAATGTTCATTTTCTAACAAGAATCTGAATATTAATTTAAGTGTCTGATCCCAGACCTGATATTGTAGGAATCTTCTGCAGAAATGTATGAAGAAGTTTCTCTGCTCTGCTGAAATGCTTAAACTGTACAGTGTGTCCCGGTTAATGTCAGAACTGACCCAATACACTCAAACATTTTTACAGATTTAATTAATTTCATACTGAATTATTTGCTCTTCATAGACATGACTGTAATACTCGACAAGCTAAATCTTCTGTCTGTCCTCACCCCATAACCCTCACACAAAACTGAATATCAGAAAAGACCTTTTTAAGTTTGTTTTTAAAGCCATTAAATGTAAAAGGACAATGGCAGTGATGCTCCACATACTTGAGTTTGTCCAGTGTGTAGTTTGGATCCTCCAGATTTTTAGATAGCAGCTTGACTCCTAAATCTCCTGGATGATTGTAGCTCAGATCCAGCTCTCTCAGGTGTGAGGGGTTTGAACTCAGAGCTGAAGACAGAAAACCACAGCCTTCCTCTGTCACCATACAGCCAGACAATCTACAAACACAGCAATAGTCCATGTCACACAGTTGGATAATCACACATCTCTTTGTGTTATGAGGATGCTAACTGCTGCTTCTGCTCATGTGAACAGCAGTGATGAACACACACACATCCTGATGACCTCTCCTTATTGATCAACCCCTGAGATCAGCAAACACACTCAAAATACTCAACAAATACTAAAGATAATCTTTATAACTGTACAGAGCAAAGACATTGTTCATAATACGTCACATGAAACTGTAAAGTCTGCTGTGAGGAATAAGCCACATTTGACCTCAGAAGGACATCTTAAAGTAATGTATGAAACACAATAGAAAATGAGCTGATTTCTTTATTCCTATTTGATTCTGTTGTGGACTAAATCAAAATCAGCCAAAACAAATACAAACCCACTCTGTTAATGTATTTATCACCTGCCTGACAGTCACATTCACACAGATGGTCAATTAGGGGACTTTTATTCTGTCAGGTAAGAGTCACATCAATATTCATGACTGCTGACTCTCCTTCTTATGCAGCCTTTCCAATATATTGTTTTAGGTGAACGAGTAATAGTGTGTGTGTGTGTGTCTCTTAATATTATTGTAGTGGTTTAGGTTGTAAAGAATGGTCTTTTTGACTACAGCGGTTCAAACTGGAGTTTTGCCGAATGACAGTTATCAGTATGATGGTGAAAACTGTACAACTCTAGTCAAACCATCCTTCTGCAATCTTATATCAAAGACGGAAATAAAGGTAGTATTAATAGCTTTAAATGTGGGAGAGTGTTGTTATTATGTGATTGTATTGTATTGCAATATGGAGCAATTAAGTGTTGATTTTAAATAAAAAGTAATTCACAAATACTTGAAAATGAATTGATTTAATGACAACGACAATAACTTTGCCAGAGCAGGAGAGGAACAGAGCAGGAAAAGAGCTAGAGCAGAGTTTTACATCTATTTTGTACCTTTATTGTCCATGTGACCAAAGCCCAAATACTAAGACATTCAAACTCACCAATCAACATGTGACCACATCGTAAAACCCCCAAAGTCCACAGACAAGGCCTTGACCTTATCAGTGTCTGCCTTTAGAATTTGTGTGAGCCTTCTTTGATCAAAAAGACATGTTTTGCCATATAAACCAATGCATTTGATCATTTTCATTCCTACAAGGTAATAATAAGAGTGTCATGAGGTTCATGTTTTCAAGAGACTGCAAACGCACAAATATTAGAGCATTTAAAACATTTACCAGGGCACAAAAACACCTTTTTTACTTTAACTTTTAACTCAGGATGCTTTTACACATATAGATCGAATGTTTTGTTCCAAAACAGGGAAGTTACAATGTTTATTTTTGTTCTTGCTGCGGTTCACTTTAACATGGAGAATGATTTTGAATGTTGACACCATAGACTGTAAAAGATATGGATGTAGTATACATGACGTCACCCATGGGTTTCTGAAAAGCGCAAATGAAGCTACAAGTAGGCGTAGCCAATTGTCAGTAAATATCTGGAGTTCCTGGAGCCAGCCCCCAAAGGACAGTCGATTAATTGCAGTTGCCGTTTGGTGTGGACACCCACAGACATAGTCAAAATATAATTCAGAGGTAATACTTTCTTACACATAGCCTCATGTCAGTTGTCAAAGGTTGTCAAATCAATCTATTGAATCAATCTTGCCCGCCTTTTTTTTAACATTAAATTAGTTATCTTAAAATAAGAATACAACATTTAATAACTTTGTTTTCATCATTCATTTTTAACTACATTTGTTTAGATATTAATAAAATCTCACCCCTGCAGATGTTTTGTTTCTTCTTCTGCCAATCCACTAAAGGGGCTTCACATCTGGTAACACTTTAGGGCTGTTCACACTGCTTTTAAACCAAGTAAAGAGTTTCAAACCTGCATTCTGAAAGCAGTGCTGGCACTGCATTTTACCCAGGGTTATGATGTCCTGTTATGGAGTGGTGTTAGAACTCAGAGCAAGTGCTGAAAGTTTCTGTTTACAGGAGCTCAGAGGCTGTGGCTGGACACCAATGGGCTTTATGCTGCACTTTATTCAATTCTGCAATCTGAGTGAATAAACCCTAAGATTGCCTGCTGTTCCTCCAATCAACAACAGTGACACCACATACATGCAACTAAGAGCGTTAAACAGGGGTTTGATATAAAGTTAATGAATCATCTGTTAATGAATACTCTGGATTAGTTTGTTAACTACATGTATAGTATGAGCAGTGTGAAACACAATTACAGACTAGATAGTAATGTTTGAGGACAAACTTTATGGTGGCTTGAAATGCCTGTTTCAAGTAGTTTATTTAGTTTGAAAAAGTATCAAATTGGTTAAAATAATGTTTAAGATCGCTGCAGTCAACAATGTAACCACTTTAAATACTAAAGCAAGCCAGTAAAAAGCTTTAAAGTTGATCCCTGTGTCTGAGGTTGGGAATGATTCTAGCATAAGTAAGCATGTTGTTACCATAATTCTAGCATGGATTAGCATGTTGTTAGCATGATTCTGTCATAAGTTAACGTGTTGTTAACATGTTTCTAGCATGAATTAGCATGTTACTAGCTTGATTCTAGCATGAACTAGGATGTTGTTAGCATGATTCTAGCATGAGTTGACATGTTACTAGCATGATTCTAGCATGAATTAGCATGTTGTTAACATGAATTAGCATGTTACAAGCATGAATTAGCATGTTGCTAGCATCAATCTAGCATGAATTAGCATGTTACTAGCATCAATCTAGCATGAATATGCATGTTACTAGCATGGGTCTATCATGTTTTAGCATGTTGCTAACGTTTCTAGCATGTTTTAGCATGTTACTAGCATGAATTAGCATGATGTTAGCATGATTCTAGCATGAATTATGATCTTAGCATGATTCTAGCATGAATTAGCATGATTCGAGCATGAATTAGCATGTTTTTAGCATGATACTAGCATGTATTAGCATGTTACTAGCATGATTCTAGCATGAATTAGCATGTTGTTAGCATGATTTAGCATGTTGTTAGCATGATTCTAGCAGGAATTAGCATGTTGTTACCATGATTCTAGCATGAATTAGCATGTTACTAGCATGATTCTAGCATGATTTAGCATGTTGTTTGCATGATTCTAGCATGAATTAGCATGATTCTAGCATGAATTAGCATGTTGTTAGCATGTTTCTAGCATGAATTAGCATGTTGTTAGAATTTTTCTAGCGTGAATTAGCATGTTACTAGCATGATTCTAGCATGAAATAACATGATGGATGTTAGCATGAATACGGCATGAATTAGCATGTTATTCGCATGATTCTAGCATGATTTGGCATGTTGTTAGCATGATTCTAGCATGAATTAGCATGTTACTAACATGATTCTAGCATGAATTAGCATGTTAGTGTAACCTCCATAAAAATGGGTTACCAAATGGTGCAGTCACCTGTGGATTCCTGTAGAGGGCGCTCCCCAACCTCTAAAGAAAAAGCCGGTTTTCCTTTCCTTATGTGAACAGTCAGTGAATGTTCTGGACTGTGCATGCGGTCGAGCTTAGAGTTAACATAAACCGGTGAATTGTGCTGTTTTTTTTTTTTGTTATTTTACTTTATAATGTGATCCTTATTCAGAACATCATTTGAAACATCGACTGATCTACCCTTTTGATCTTTTTCCGGTGAGTGAGCAATGGCTAGCTAGTTACTTTTGTTAATTATTAACTGGAGCTAAGCAGAAGTTTTTGTTGTTAAATGAATGCAATCTTCTTAAAAAAAAAAAAAAACAATCGGGGGATTTGATAATATAGTAGTTCATTCTTGGTATAAGAGTTATCAGATATTTTGATGTTTTTAGGATTGTTTGCACTGATGCTATTGTGCTTGCATGTGTTAAGAGCTAGCAATGATTAGTTTAAACTATGTGCTAATTGTATGCTGTGTGTAATTATATACTAGTGTCTAAATATTCATCTAAAGAGGGAATGATATAATTCAATCGAGTGTATAATTAAAAATTATGACAAAAAGAGATATGTTATAAAGAAAAGAAAATAGGGAACCATTGTGTAATACTGTTAACGCTCATATTGTTGTGTTATGTAATGCAATACATTTTGAAAACATGTTTGAGAAATAATTTAGTGCAATCCAAGTATATCTGATGAGATTGGTTACACTACATTGTTAAGAACTGAACATTTTGCTTCTTTTAAACTGTGTAGATTGTTTTTTTCTGTTTGGATATAAAGGGAACTAAAGATGGCGAGCCCAGCCCAGTGAGTGTAACGTCATGAAAGTGGTGTGGCCAGCCGCGAGATCTGTTACAGTGTGAGCTGATCAGCTGAATCGTTGGTTAACCCAGCTTATAAGGAGATTCATCTATTCATCTGTACCAGTAGGAATATCCCAATTATTCAACGCACCTACACCCAAGGAGCGGAAGCATTCGTGTGAAATCCACAGTTGAAAGACTGTTGAACTTTTGGGATCGTATACCGCAGTGAGGAACTGAAATTGAACTCTCACTCAGTCAAGTACTGGAGCATCCATCTGAACAAAAACGCACAGACCGAACGGGTGTATTTACTTTATATTGTGTCATTTCATTTAATTTTAAAGCTTTTCATGTCCTTTCTTTTAACTCACTTCTTACTTTTCTTTGTTTTATTTCCTTATTGGAGTACGCCATTGATGATTATATTGAGTATTGTGAGTTTTTTGCAATAAATCAGTTAATTGTTCAATTTCCTCATCCCTCATTAGGCCACCCCTGTGGGACCTAGAAATATTGTGGTACTCATAGTGCTGGTCCAAGTCTAAAAGTGCTACATTAGCATGATTCTAGCATTAATTAGCATGTTACTAGCACGATTCTAGCGTGAATTAGCATGATGTTAGCATGATTCTAGCATGAATTAGCAGGTTACTAGCATGATTCTAGCATGAATTAGCATGTTGTTAGCATGATTCTAGCATAAATTAGCATGTTGTAAGCATGATTTTAGCATGGAAGAGCATGTTACTAGCATGTTTTAGCATGAATTAGCAAGTGCTAGCATGACTAGCATGTCACTAGTAGGTACTAGTATGCTAACATGTTACTAGCAAGATTAGCATGTCGGTAGGATGTTAAAACTATTAGCATGTGCTACAACAGCTAGTCACAGTCTATGGGACAGTTGCTAGGGTGCTGAAATTGGTTGCTAGGGAGTGGCTAGTAAGTTTAAAGGTCATCAGTGATTGGCTGCTGGCTAGACTGGGTTGAATGAGGCCAGACTCACAATGAGTTATGAGCTCACAAAGTTTGACCCAATGTTAAGTAAATGAGACTTTTGGGAATGATCTGGGTCATTTTTCGGAAAACCCAAGGTCGGATCAGTTGGAAAAGATATAGCAACCCGAGTCAGACCAGTTTGAAGGTTTGACGAAAGTTTGAAGGATGTAGCTTGAAAGGCTTAGGAGGAGATGCACTTAGAAAAAGAAGAAGAAGAAGAAAAAGAAGTTCAAGTGAGATAACAGTATGTTGGCTTTTCAAGCCACCATAATAAACCATAATTCCTGTTATCCGGGGTTTAGTATCACCCAGGTTAACATGTTCAAGTATGAAAAGCACCAATATGTACTTATTTTTGAGTGGAAAATTATTTACCTCAGTGTCTTCAGTTTACAGTTTGTACTCTTCAGTCCATCAGAGAGAAGCTTCACTCCTGAATCATGCAGGTCATTGTTACTCAGATCCAGCTCTCTCAGGACACAGCTTGAGGATTGTAGAGCTGAAGACAAAGTCTCACAAGATGGAGCAGTGAAATTACACATGGCCAATCTGTAAAAGAACAAAATGACTAAAACCACACTGTTAATATGATCTGTCTGATGTAACAAAACAAAAAAATCAATCGATCAATAAACAAATCAATAAATCAGGTGGTTAAACTCAGACCTCAGTGTCTCCAGTTTACAGTTTGGACTCTTCAGTCCATCAGAGAGAAGCTTCACTCCTGAATCCTGGAGGTCATTGTTACTCAGGTCCAGCTCTCTCAGGACACAGTTTGAAGATTGTAGGGCTAAAGATAAACTCTCGCAGGACCGAACAGTGAGATTACAGCACTGTAGCCTGTGTAGAGGACAAAAACAATATTTATGTGTTCATCTGGTGTGTTTAATAGTTTGGAGCACATATGACTGTAGTAACTGGTATAACATCACTAAATAGTGAGCACACATTTTAGCTTTAAACATAATTTATATCTATAAAGCACAATTGAATGGCTTCCTTCAGATGTTCCAATAGCCCAACTCTTTATTAAACAATTTTATTTATTATTACAAACAGACTAATAAAAATAATTTTCTGTAGCGTCTTTAAAAGTTGCATCTCAAAGCACTTTACAAAATAAAGTGAAATGAATGCATATATAACCCTGTAAAAATTGACAATTAAATTATTCAGTAGTTGTTAAAGAAATTAAACTTTTACTGAACTAAGAAGTTAATATACAACACGAGAAAAATTATAAAATATTTTTAAAAAGCATGTCCGTAAATTGATTGACATTTTTGTATATGCAGTTTGATGTGTACTGATAAAACTGTGTGAGAGAGAATGCCAGCTTAAATCTTTAATGCTGTGATTGAGATGTGTTTTATTGTATTTTGAGTTAATGATTGTTTATCTGTTGATCAATTGCATATGTGAGTTGTTCATATATTCACATTGTAGGATAATAGAGATAAGTAACTTTTAAGGTGACAGTAGCAGATTACAGTGGAAATGTCGCTGTTGCAGCAAGATAAATGCTATTTGTTTTGTTATAAAGCTACAAACTGTGAAATTTATATGCTGTAAGCACCATTCCTGTGTATATGCAGGTCAGTTTTTTTTTGTTATGCTGGAAAACCGAACGTTTTAGTGCAGAGGATGATCAAACATGGCGAGTCAACCCACGAGACAAATGCTGATGTGAATCAGTTAAACTAAACGAGAAACGCGGTGGGAAAAATCCAATTACTTGCTAAATTGTGCAACGGAATGAACTTTTGTTTTTTTAATTGAAAGACTGCTTAAAGGATTATTTTTCCTTCTGAACTTCGAACAATTTTCCCTTATTTCTTCCGCTGCGCTGACTTTTCTAGAACTGAACTGAGAGTCAAATGTTTTTGGTGAATCGATTCAGTCTCAATTGAACTGAACTGTGGTGAACTCTGTTTTTTGAATCGAAGTGATTGAACCGAACTCTTTGAACTGCGCTATTTGAACTGAATCTAAGGAATCACTTACACGAACTGAATCTTTTTTTTTCTATTCTTTAATCGGATCTCTTACATTTACTGTGTTACACGGTTATTGAACAGAAGTTGTGATTATTATTTCATGAGTGGTTAATTGTGAACATATTAAAGTTGTAAAAGGTATATTTGAATTTGTTTTGATGTTAAGTTCTTTCTATCATTCAAAGTGTTATAGTGATGGGTGCACCCAGTAGGCATGGGACGTTAACCGTTTTCAAGGTATACCGCGATTTGGAAAAGTCAAGGTTTTCATACTGCCAAAAATTTCTGTAATACCATCCCTAAGGTATTATTTTATTCTTTTTTAAAATAATTTTATTATAGTTTTTTAGGACAACAGCATCTCCAGCCGAAAAAAATATCCAAAGATGCCGTTTTAAATTGTATAGAAATCTGTGTTTTTGAAACTAATGAAGACAGCAAAAGTCAATAATTCATTGTAATTATTATAAGAACTCACTGCAGAAGATGTGCAGAACTTTTAAAACCGTCTAAATCAGGCCGTTCGAATCAGGCCTGGAAATTGGGCCCACCGTGTCTCAGTCATTTAGACCTGGCTCGAGGACTATGCCATAACAGAACAGAGGATCCCTTTTTCAAATCTTACTAGTGCAGATGTTCGAAAGACCTTTTGGCTAACTTTGTTAATGATTAAGTCTAAACAAAAGCGTTTCACAGGAATTTTCAGCGGGCTTTGCATCACGAGGCTTTTGAATGACTCCCTGGTCATGTGCTTGCCTTAGGGCATCCTGTTTGCTCTCCAAATGTTCAAATTCCTAGAGACTGAGAGATCTCTGGATTTTAGAGACAAACGATGAAATGCAAGACAATCTCTTGAAAGTGTATAGTGTTTGGTACTAAATTAAAGCTAGTGACATTTGCAATACAGATATGTAAATGAAAAAACTAGTATTCATTTTGTAACCTTTGATATAAGAGTTACAAACTTAAAAGGGATTTTACCACGTGAAACCAACATGCATTCTCTGTTAATCATTGACCTTTACTACATGATACGGGGCGTGTACCCGCCCTTCATGGTCACTGCTCATTGGAAGATGGAACCACAGGGATGGACCAGACCTGGTTGCTTAAAAACGCCCTGCAACTGTAAAATCTTTGCTTTTTGCATCAAGCTTGCTCACGCTAGCTGTGCACTCTGCCCCCTCTCGCCCTGCACGGACACCGCTCCGCCACGTGATTGGGTCACCAAGAACTTTCCATGCAAGTTCGACAAAGCCGAAACCGCACGAACTTCCGCAAACTGACTCTCTTTAGAGTCCGTCACCTCGGTAACCCAAGACAACAGCCAATCACGAGGGAGTGAACCCAAAAGACGTCACCGAAGCGAGTCACCACCCAATCAGGACCAACGTGCTTCCCAAGCCGGCCGGCAAGGGACAACTCAAGATTCAAGACTTCAGCAAAATCGCAAGTAACACAAATTAACATTGTCTCTAACTGATCTGGTGCCGATTGTTCTTAAGCAGTTAAAGATAAGCTCAATCTCTGCTTTTGTGGTTTCTCAGATGTGATTCTAAGATCTAGTAAGAAATACTAGAAGTAATTTGGGACTATTGTTAACTCATTTTGCATCCTCTGAACTGCCTCTGTGTGTATGTGTGAGTGTGTGTGTGCGTTTGTTTGTTCTTTGCTTATTACGTAGTTAGTTTCATGTATCGTAGTGTAGCTCAATAAATCTTTGTTCTCATTTTGTAAGAACTGTGTTCTCGTTTATGTGCTTATCAGTCATTGTCTCGAGCTGTAGATTTTGTTACCTTGCTAAAAGTAACCCAATACTGTGTTATGCTATTATCGTTGGCCACGTAAATAATATAAACAAAATTGGTAAACACAATGTTCTTTCTATTTGCTGGACAAATGGTAGATAAAGTGTGACTATTTTGATCTGATTCAATTTGACTCTATTGAGTCGAATCAATGATTCAAATCCTCAAGATC
Source organism: Danio albolineatus (assembly GCA_903798035.1). Taxonomy (NCBI): domain Eukaryota; kingdom Metazoa; phylum Chordata; class Actinopteri; order Cypriniformes; family Danionidae; genus Danio; species Danio albolineatus. The sequence continues at coordinate 89,650 of CAIGQQ010028343.1, read as the reverse complement.
CGATTCATTGAAATGAGCTAATAAATCCCTGATTGGTCTATTTAATGTAGCTTGGAACCCTACATTATTTATCCTGACATGTCTACTGCTCAAAAATATTATAAATCTTTCAAAAATAAAATATATTGTGTTCAAAGGGGGAAAAAAGTTTTAGTTTTTTACTCAGATATTTAAAAATAATATATTTTAGAGCAGTAATCACAATACCGTGAAACAGTGATATTTTTATCCATGGTTATCATAGAATCTTATACCGGCCAATGCCTAGCACCCAGTAGTTGTCAATGAGTAATTCCTGTGAATTTTTTGAAACTCTACATTATTGTGATTTAATTTACAAAGTGACACAATTGTAAATTAATTGATCAGTTTATTTTCATTTAATTCAAAGAATTCATTTAATTTCAATACAGATTTATCTATACAAGTTTAAGTTGTCTAATTACATCTCCATAGACGCACCTACTGGCCTACAGTTAAAATTAGCATAAAGTGTACATTATTGAAATGAGTGCTACACATATGTAATAGAAATATAGAACATAAATAAATATATTCATTGTTGTTTTCTGTTTGTATGTTTTTGTCTTTAAAGATTCCTCCACACCAGTGATGAGAACTGCCTCCCCTGTAATCTTGCCTGCAGCTCCTCAGCCTTATACAGCCATGTCCATCCTTTCAGTTCTCTCTAGAATAGCAGTTTCAAAGTTCTCTAGTACATCAGATTCAGAGATATCAAGCACAGCAGTTTCCACACTCTACAATCCTGTGGCTTCATCACCTGTCATGGCTGCTAACGCCAAGTACCTTCCCAAGATGTCTGCATGCCAAGAGTCACTTTACAAGATGGCTGCCATGCCCCTAGCTGTTATTGCGATGTTATACAGCTGTTGTAGATCTCGCGCCACAGTCCTATACTTTTTTTAGACGCTAATTGTAAATGCAATGTTTAAAGGGGTGATCCACTACGATGTCATATTTGAAAATTGATGTGAAATGTTGCTGTGTGAACATAAACAACATCTCTGAATGTAATAAGCTTAAAGTTCAATGCAAAGGGAGACCTTAGCTTTTACAGCGTTAGCTTAGCAAAGCCTACAGTGAACAAGGTTTGGGGACTAAAAAAAAATATATGCGGGCTTTTGAAAGGTTCAGGTTACGCTAGGGGTGTCAAAATTAATTGCTTCTTCGGTGCACTGCGATGCAGACGCAGACAATTCTATATCAGTTCAGTAATAGATCATAACTGGTTATTACATACTGACGTCATTTTCTCATATGCGCTATGTTGTGGTAGTTTACTATGGCGAGTGAAACGAGCACGAGTAATTAAAACACTGCTTAAAAAGGCAGAAACTCTGCACAACTCACTGCGCATTTGCTGGGACCTTCACTGACACTGAACAGCAGGAGCCCCTATTTCGAGTTTTATCCTCCACATCTATCATGGATCAGCTGTGATCGCTGCTACTGTTTATCTGTGTCACTCATAGGTGATCAGCACCAGAGAGTAAAGACGAATCGCAGCCCTTTGTGTTGAGCACTAGTGGTGGGCAAAGCGAGGCTTCATGAAACACTGAGACAGTCGAAGCAAATGTATCGAAGCTTCGAAACGTTTCGAAACCCCACTCTATGGTGACATCTAGTGGTCATTTTGTATGTATTGCATAGGAACAACTTGAGCAAAGAACCAGTTGAGCAAATTAAGGTGTTAAACCCCACTTTGCATGGCCAGATCAGGGTTCCTGACTACCACACAGGTATAGTGGGTTCGAATCCAAGCTGTTTCAATCGTTTTGAAATCCTTTAATATCAGTTTGAATTGCTCTGTTCTTGTATCGTTGTGTTTCAACATTGGTCTGGCATCCAAATAAACACTTTGTGAATAAATATGTCTTATTTTGGTCATAAAACAGGGTTGTTGCTACATCACCTACGGCTGTGGCCAGAAGTTAACAATAATTATTTATATATATCATAAAATAGACTATTCATTGTATGTTATTAATGTTTACCCTAAACCCAATCATCACAGTACTGTAAAAATATTAATTATTATTATACAGTGTTACAAAAATTATGCTATATCGATAGCGTATCCGCAGCTGTATCCTATCCAAACTACACCATAAAACAGTAACATGATTAAAATACATAAAACCATGATTACGGAGTATTTGTACAAGTCGGGATTCGAACCCAAAAGTCATTTGAAGCACAGTAACAACATGCACACGCACGGTCCAACAGGCCATAAGAGACAGAAGTTTATTCTGACCCTGTCAGTCAAATGGGGATTCGCCAGGCCTCGAAGCGCTTCTGAACTGATCGATGCTTTGAATCACTTAAGTCATGTGACCAGGTATTTCGAAACACTTTAGTCACGTGACCTAGGTGTTTCGGATCCTGCTTCGGTGCAGTGATTCGAAACACTTGCGCTTCGGGATCTCGACACTGTGTCGAAACATCAGTTTCACGTCAGCCATCCCTATTAAGCACATGACCAATCATATGGGTAAGAACTCCCTAGACGGGGTTCATTAAGCGAGCAAGATATTTTTGTTTATTCGATATAAATGCTCATGTTGTTCTGTGCGTGTACTTGAGTTTTTAAAGGTACAGTTCATATATCTAACTGTTTGTATTAAAGGACAAAATTGTGTTACAAACAGTATATAAATATAAATATTGTTATAAAGGTTTGCACTGATTTATCAGATGAGTGAACCTCTCTGGGTGCCGATCAGAGCACAATATTGTTAAAGGATGAGGAGTCAGGTGGTCAGATTGATGTACAGAATTGTATTAGTAGAATAAATGCCACAAATGTACAGGCAGTAGAGAAATTAGTCTGAAACACAGAAAATATAATAAAGATGACAAATAACAAAATAGAGTGGTGTTTATGCAATTCAAACTATAGGAGATTGTTGACATAATGAACAGGATCACCATATAGGGAATAGAGCATGTCACATCCAAGTGTATCATTTAAACAGTTCAAGTGGCTCTGAATAATGAATCCACATTACAAAGCAATTTGAGAATCAAAAAAGGGGGTCTGCATTGCAACAATGGAGAAATAATCACATTCTGAACAGTGGATAAACAGTTAAACAGCCTCAAACAATGGCTACTGGCCTCGTGTGTGTGACGGCTATAAATAACTCAGTCGTGATCTTTCGCAATCTCCCTTAACACATAAATTAACACCTAATTAACACAAACAGGCTTACTTGTTGGTCAATGACAAACACCTCCAATAAACATCAGCAGCAACTGACTAATATCAACAGGCTTAGATGTCACTGATTGGCTCCAACAGACGGTACGTGAGCAGCAGACAGCATTAAATCGATTCTGAGGACAGTAATGGCGAATGGCGTTGCTGTGATGCCAAAATAAAAGTCTCCTCTCAAATAGGCCTTTGCAACAAATATATTTATAGATTGTAATACAAGAATTCTTGTGCTGTGAAGAAAAAATCTGTATGGAAAGTCAATGCACCGTGATATTGAATTGAACCAAATCGATGGCATGATAACTAACCAAACTGAACCGTGAGAACAGTGTAGGTTCACACCTGTAGGTTACGTGCATTCACCACGACTGATGCTGAACAGACCTGAAATTCTTACATTCATCTACCACTATATTTCAAGGAAGTGGGAGACACGTTAAGAAAACTGTACTCTTCAAATATGCTTTTGCCTCATCAATACATCAGCTACTGCTCATTGATGATGTGGTTTAATAATTTATTTGCTGTTTATAAAGAAATATCTCACCCAAACATTTATTCACATTCAAGTGGTTTCTAACCTTTGTGATTGTCTTTATTCTGCTGAACACAAAAGAAGATTTTTTAAGACTGATGAAAACCATTAGCTATTGACCTCAATAGTAGGAGAAACATGTTATGTAATGGTAACAGGTTTCCAGCTTTCTTCATATCTTCTTTCATGTTCAACAGGAGAAATAAACTTTTAGAAGGGTTTATAACCCCTTGAAGGTGAGTAAATGAGTTTGAATTAACATTGCTGGGTAAACTATCCCTTAAACAAGCACTGCCAATACATTCACCTGAATATGAATATAAAAAAACACTAAAATATTAAATAATGAACAATTATTCTCAGTATATTAAAGTGATGATAATATCAATATTGTACATGTTCATTAATATTATATATTGTATTATTTAATGTTTCCAAAAGTCTATCCCTTTAATGAAAGAAGAAGTTTGACTCACAGAGCTCTTTTGGAGGATTTGATGACTGCTGATAGTCTGATGAGACACTCATCTGATCTCTGGAATTTCGGAAGCTCAAACTCCTCCAGCTCCTCCTCTGAGGTCAACAACACAAAGACCAGAGCAGACCACTGGGCAGGTGAAAGTTCAGCAGATGACAGACTTCCTCTACTAAGGTGAGACTGAATCTCTTTCAGCAGAGTTTGATCATTCAGTTCATTCAGACAATAGAACAGATTGATGGATCTCTCTGGAGACAGATTTCCTTCAAGTTTCTGCTTGATGTAAGCAATTATTTCCTCTTTGCACTGGTCTCTGTCATCCTGCTGTGTCAACAGGCCTCGTAAGAGTCGACGATTGGACTGGAGTGACAGACCGAGAAGGAAGCGAAGGTAAAGATCCAGATGTCCATTGTCACTTTCCAGAGCCTTGTCCACTGCAGTCTTCAGCAAATTAATTTTGCCTTTATTTTTGTTTTTCTGTCTAAAAATAGATAAATACTTCTTGTTGCTGTCTAGAAACAGATATTTATAAAGGGCTGCAATGAACTCTTGAATGCTCAAGTGAAGAAAGCAGTACATGGTACCAAGAATGATTCCCGTCTCCTCCTTAAAGATCTGGGTACACATGCCTGAGTACACAGATGTCTGATGGACGTCAATGCCACAGTCTTTCAGATCACTCTCGTAGAAGATCACATTGTTTCTTTCCAGCTGCTGGAAGGCCAGTTTCCCCAGTGAAAGGATGAGCTTTGGATCCCAGGAGACATCTGGTGTGTTTTCTCCATCATACTTTCTTCTGCTCTGCTGGATCTGAAAGCGGAGAAAGTGTGTGTACATCTGTGTCAGAGTCTTGGGAGATTCCTGCAGTGTTTCAGCATCAGCCCTGTGTTTCAGTTCAGTATTTCTGTTCTCCTTCAACATGTTCTGGAGAACAGTGGCTGAAATCCAGAAGAAGACTGGGATGTGGCACATAATAAAGAGACTCTTTGACTGTTTAATGTGATCAATGATTTCTCCGGCCTGATTCGGATCTGTGAGTCTCTTTCTGAAGTACTCCTCCTTTTGGGCATCATTGAATCCTCGTATCTCTGTCAGCCGGTCGATACAGTCCGCAGGAATCTTAGTGGCAGCTGCTGGTCTGCTGGTGATCCAGATGAGAGCAGAAGGAAGCAGATTTCCCTTGATGAGGTTCGTCAGGAGAACATCCAGACAGACTGCTGACGATACATCACGACACGTCTCATTACCAGCAAAGTTCAGAGGAAGACGACATTCATCCAATCCATCAAGGATGAACAGGACTTTGGATCGTGTCCTTCTTGTAAGGTTCAGTCCTTCAGTCTCTGGGAAAAACTGAGTTATGAGGTCTTTTAGACTTTGTTTTTCTTTCTCCGTTAAGTTCATCTCTCTGAATGGAAGAGGAAATATGAAGCTGATGTCTTGATTTTCTTTTCCTTCAGCCCAATCCAGAACAAACTTTTGCACAGAGACTGATTTCCCGATGCCAGCAACTCCTTTTGTCAGGACAGTTCTGATCTGCTTGTCTTGTTCAGGTGCTTCAAACAAATCTTTGCATTCGACCTGTATCTCTAGTGACTGATGACGTCTGGAAGCAGCTTCAATCTGTCTGATCTCATGTTCAGTGTTGACCTGTTCACTCGCACCCTGAGTGATATAGAGATCTGTGTAGATGTTATTCAGAAGTGTGGAGTCTCCTTGCTGAGCAACTCCTTCAAACACACTTTGATATTTTTTCTTCAGGCTACATTTAAGCTGATTAATGAAGAACAGCTCACCTAAACACAGGAACAGATAGTTTTAGTCTTGACTTTTCCAGCTATATTTGTAAGTGTCAGTCTGACAGACGGCCATGAGTCTCTTACCCTCGAGTGTATCAGCAGCTTCATCTTGCTTCATCTCTCTCAGGAAGAAGAGTGTGAGATCAAGAGCTGCTTCTGTGATAATGCTTCTGTTCTCATTAAAGTCCTTTACAAACACTTGTCGGTTTTCTTCTTGTAAGATTTTCTTAAAATTTTCCAGTTCATTCTTCAGAAATTTGATCATTTTCCTCTCAAGTTTCTGTTTGAAGAAAAGAGAAGCACAATATTTAATCAAAATTAATTCACACACAGATGTACTTCCACAAACTACAAATGTCTGAATAGACAAAAAAAGTCATTTTTTCTGTGAAAGAAACATTAAATTGATGTTAATTTAATAGTATGAAAAATCTAAATCTAAAAACAAATCTAAATCTAAATAGTGACAATATATTTTATCCAAGTCTTTTATTCTTACCCTTATTATTTAATGTGTTGTTAAATTATTTAGACGAATATATTTAACATCTTCATTTGGAAAATACCTACCAGGCTGTTGTCATACTAGAATCAGTTATTCGAGTAAAATGAGTTGAAATATGAAATATGTAGCCTACTTTCACTCAAAAACAATGCCAGTAGAAGTTTTGTTTGTGTGGTTTCAGTTTTTAAAATTTTACACACTGAATTATGAATTATGATCAGCAATGGCATCATTCATTCATTTTATTTTGGCTTAGTCCCTTTGTTCATCAGGGGCTGCCACAGCAGAATGAACCACCAACGTATCCAGCATATGACCTTCCAGCTGCAACCCAGTACTGGGAAACACCCATACATACTCACACAAGTATGTATCACACACACACACACAATTATACCCTACAGGCAATTTTGCATATTTATTTCACCCATAGTGCATGTGTTTGGATTGTGGGAGAAACCAAAGTACCCAGAGGAAACCCACGTGAACACGGGGAGAATATGCAAATTCCACACAGAAATGCCAACTGGCCCAGCCCGGACTCGAACCAGTGACTTTCTTGCTGTGAGGCAACAATGCTAAACACTGAGCCGCCGTGTCATAATTTAAGTTTTTTTTTTTTTTAAATCAACACAAAGCACAAAAAACAAACAATTTGGAGTGAATTCGGAGCATGTGAGGGGCTGGTGACATCATCGTCTTTATTTCAAAGTCATTGTCCAATATTTTAATAACAGAAGCAACACAAACGAAACTGTATTAGGCACAAACAGTCTTGTGAACAAATATTTTGTATGTGTTTCGTGGAATTATTTCAGTGACTGAATCAAAATGAGTTTTTCCCACCTGGAAGATCCCCAGGAGATTGTGTGTGAAACTCTTGTGTCTCCTGTGAGTCTCGTCTCCTGAATCTGGTAACTCATTTTCAACACTGTTAACAGATAAAACTATTGTAATAATACTAGAATAGGCAAACAGATACAGATATATCTTACAAACACTGAAAATAATGAAGGCTCTGTAGTGCCGCTGCTGTGTCAAGTGTTAAATTTAGCTGAGAAATCACATACTAAAGTCATTATTGTGTTTAGCATCTGAAAGACTTCAAAAAGTAGCTGTAGAAAAAAAATATTTGATTTAAAGTTTATTATTACACAAAAGCTTTAAGCTACAATAGCAATTATTTTTCAAAAGCGTCGCCTGTATTTAGATACATTTACTAAACAGTTTTGTTTATAAACATCTTCAAGACATATTTTATGCTTTACTGAATTGTTGGTTCACATAATATGTTCTAAACAGTCCATGTGTGAGCAATAATGAAAAACACAAATACCTTTGGGCAGATGATGGTGTTTTCTTACTGAAGTTTGGTATATGACCCTCTTTAGACCAGTCACTCTTCAGAGACACAGAGCTGGACACACATGATCCTGATCTCACACTAAAGACACAAAGGCACCAGAGGAACAGGAGCATCACAACCTGCTACAGTCTCTCTAATGAACATTAGAGGGCACTGAGTTTTCTGCTGTTTTATGTTCCTGGACTTCCCTTCCCATCATCCCATGTGGTCCTGATTGTTTCTTTGTAGCAACATCAGCCCATATGGAATTATGAATAATTCATCAAAAGTTCTGATCAATTATTTATTCATAAGTGCATTAGAACTTTTGCTAACAACTGGACTTTATGTACAGAGGCATTCAATTAGTTTAATATACAAAGAAGGGCTGCAGGATATTGGAAAAACTCATGTTGTGATATTTTATTATTTCTGCAATATAGATTGCAATTGCACCCAATCTGCCAATGGGGTAAGTAAAATAATATTGTTTTCAGATTGAAATGTAGATATTTGGACCAGAAACAACAACTGTAAAAAAGAAAAGCATTTGTTTGCAGTGCACATGTAAAACACTGTATAGTCTTCATCACAAAAACAATTAATCTTTCTTACACTTCCAAACGTCTTCATTTCTTGTGCCCAGATGTTTTAAACTGTCTTTAACTGCTCAGTCACACGCTAATGATACTTTTACTCTATGGTTAAACTTTGGCATTGACAAATCGCGTGTGTTCTGTGGCTCTTGGTCAACTTTAACTCTCAACATTGCAGTTGAGCTATGCTGTGCCTGTCACGGTGACACAAGGAAGACAAATGATAAACGTCAAGGGTATTCATTAAAGTGATGCAACAACAGTAGCAAGGTGAAGCAGGTGAATGATGTTGAAGAGGGTGAGTGATCTCACACACAAACAGTTCACCTAGTAGGTTCAGTTCTTCTGTAAACACCAACATAAGAATAGTCACTTCCCTTAAACAGGTGTATTTGCATCCACAGGAAGAGGAGAACATCCACAGAAGAGCACAGGACAATTCGGGAGAGTAGAAGAGGAGAACCATCTGTGAATGACCTATTTTTGCTATTTGTTTATTTTTCTAAGGAAACATAATAGGTTTGATTTATTGTTGATTTTATTTTTAAATTGTATGCCTTATACTGAGGAACTTTTATTTTGAAACGTACATCCGCACGATACTGTTTACATTAGAAAGGTTCATCATTAAATGCTTTAGCACTCTCCCAAGGGTCACAAGGTTAGTGTTTGCAGAATGTTGTGTATATTGTGTGTTTTAGCCTTGTGTGGTAGTATTTAAAATATGATGGTGAGCAGCTAAGTTTGTATTAAGCTGATACATGTATTAATGTTTTTTCTTTGTTGTATTCTGTTTAGCTCTTACGTTGGTGTTTGAATCAATAAATCAATAAAACGATCAGTTTAAGCCTTGACCATCTGTCGGGGAGGACACTACACCATCCGTCTTCAGTTCCAGCCGCTGAGTGAGTGAGGTGAGTTTAATATAGTGTGCAGGTGATTGCAGGTGCAGGTGATTAGTAATCAGGTGAAGGTTCACGTGTGTGGTGGATGGTGAGTGAGAACGGTGATTGGGACTACAGAATAGAGCAGAGGGTGTGACAATGCCTATGATTGTGAGAAGTTCCTCCTTTTGGTCAGGCTGTTTATCCATGTCATAAACTCTAGGGGTGAGGTTTATAAAATATTAATATTTAAGAGTGTGGTAAACAAATGACAAATGTTTTCTTTCACCACTTTTATCAACATATGATCATCCGTTTAATTGGATTGTCTGCATACAAATGTTTCACAAATCCCACATGAACCTTGTCATAAGTTTTTTTGTGCTCAGATCTGCACTTGTTGGACTGATTAATGTGGACAATTGTGTTTGTATATCTGTCTCTCTGCTCTGTGAATTATATTTTTGCTGTTTGTCTGCCACCTTGTTCCTTGGATTATTTTGTTTTAGCTTTGTTCTTCTTCTTGTCATTTGAATTTTTATTTCATTTTATTTTTTTTATAGATGCTGCACATTGATCTTCTGTCTAATCTTTTAACTCATAACTTATCATGACAAGAAGGACATTTTACTGTTTTTTTTTTTTTTTCAGATTTGTTAAAGTTAAAAACAATAAGAAAATGTTTCATTGTCAGATATTTATCGTAACCAGGAGTATGGATGAATACATTCTGAAGAATTCATGTCAGAAAATTATACAACACCGTTCTTGTGTTTCTTACCTATTGTGTCTTTAAGCATTGTGTAACTGTAATAAAAATGTCCTGATGAATACTGAAACAGTCCATGTGTGACCAATAGTGTAAAACACAAAATACCTTTTGGCAGATGATGGTGTTTTCTCTCTGAAGTTTGGTGGAAAACCTTGAGACTGGTCACTCTTCAGAGACACAGAGCTGGACACGCATGATCCTGATCTCACACTGAAGACACAAACACACCAGATCCTCATTTTGTCTCTTCTATAAGCACAAGCTGAAACTGTTCTGCAGTCAGTTTTAATTATGATGTTGTACAGGACTTTAAACACCACACATTACACATATGCAGCTTTGGTGAATATGACACCAGATCAAGCTGTCTGTAACCTAGAATGATCTAAATACATTTCCTGAAGTTGTAAACTGAAGCTTTGTCCATCATTTGATCAGGCAATAGCAACACAAATAAGTGCATTGTTGTTGGTCTTTGTTCTTCAGAGAAAGTGTTGAAATAATGGTGTAAAAACAGAGTCAATACCTGTGTTTCTCTGAGAGAGAGTCCTTTACTCGCTCCTCTGCCATACTGCAGCTAAAACACCAATGCAGACATTAGCAGAGCTTTGAGGAAACAATCAGCCACTGACCATCACCTGGAGATGACAATATACTGAGATTAATAACATCACACTTTATAGCAATTAATGCTGATTCACAAACAACCACTTACTGAAACAGACCCAATAATGAGGAAGAGAACATACGGAGTTTCAGTCATTTTGAACCATTCCCAGCCAGTCTGACACCTCATAGTTCACATTTGAAATATATGCATATAAGTTTGTTAGGTTAAATTTCATTTTAGCCAACTATTTAGTAGTACTAAAACATTAACAGTCTTCTTCCTGTTTAGAGAAGGATAATCTTACCTTTGATTTTGTGACTGTACATTTAATGTTATATTTTGTGCTGAATTATCTGAAGTTATCGAGTCATCGATACACACAAACAAAATTCCTGAAGGTGCAAGGACTCAAACCTGCAACCTTTGTATCATAAGTCTATATCCACTACTAGGCCAACAAACCACTAGTAGTTTTATATTGCTGTATAGTGAATATACTCTATACTTCAACAGCAGCTTAAATTAGTATATTTAAGAATACATCTTCTGTTATGGGTAATGGACCCTTTTAATTGTTTATTAGTAATCAGCATCTTAATTCTTGATTTTTTAAAAAATATTTAAATTTTAAAAGAATTACACTTATAGAGCTATACTTTGTATTATGTAATCTTAGCATTAAATTACAATAATAATAATAATTATTATTATTATGTTTATGCCAGGTGTTTCTAATGCAGTGTCTATGGGTAGGACAGCAAATTTAATGTTGTTCTCTTGTCTGGCTACCATTTTCAGTCTCACACTATTTTTATTTATTTGTTTTCTTTGCGTTTTCCGAAAGTCTTTTTTTGTAGTTTGAAATGTTGCATTTTCTTTTGTGTGTCTATTGATGTTTGATTTTGTTTAAATAATATTTGATGTTTGATTTTGTTGCACTAATCAAAGCGGGTTAGTCCACAGTCAGCCCACATTTTGGGGCTGTCCTAAAGGGAGCCCACACATGGGCTCATGAGGCTGAGGGTAAAGGTGATGGACTGGCCAAGCATGTCTCAAGATCTAAACCCAATAGAACACCTCTGGGGCATCCTGAAAAGGAAGGTGGAAGAGCAAATGGTGTCAAATGTCCACCACTTCCGTGATGTTGTGATGGAGGAGTGGACAGTGGCAACCTGTGAAGCTCTGGTCAACTCCATGCCCAAGAGGATTAAAGTTATGCTGGAAAATGATAGTGGCCACACAAAATATTGACATTTCACATTTTCACTTAGGGGTGTACTCACTTGTGTTGCCAGGGGTTCAGCTATTATTGGTTGTATTTTTAGTTATTTTGAGGAGACAATGAGGCATAATCCTAATTCTATTTTTGTACCCCTTCCCCTTGGCCCTTCAAACAGAGTGTAAAGGGGAAGGGCTTCAAAATTTACCCCTAAGAAATGGGACACCACTACAGCACCTGCACACGTCATCATATGTCATCACGTTCTCTTGCTTCATATGAGATTGATGATCACAACTGCTGTAGTTATTTCGGTTGCTTTTTTTTTGGTATTTAATGTATGATGAGAGGTGGCTGATGAAGGAGAGTGATGATTGGAGCTGTGGGAACGACATAGGGAGAGAGACTGGTGATTGGAGCACCAGGAATGAGCCGGGGATAAGGAGCTAACATAAGGTTTGAGTAGGGATATGTGAAAAGTGGGTGCAATACGGTACTGTGTAGGGAGGTTGAGGCGGAAGGTGACTGGGATGATTTGGGAGTGTACGGTGAACGGTCCTATGTAGCAGAGACTCAGCTTGCGGCATGGAACACAGAGGCAGATGTCCCTGGTGGACTATGGGAACAGGGATAGTTGGCATCCTAAAACACATTGAAACGGTGTTAGACCGGTGGAGGATTGTCTAAGGGAATTCTGCGCATACTCAGCCCATGATAGATACTGGCTCCAGGTGTTCTGGTGTTGTCAGCAGTATGTCTAGAGATAG